>APFE030251439.1:60244-115262 GCA_000404065.3 Pinus taeda
AGGTGATTGGAGAGGAGGTGGAAATGAAGACTGAAAGGATTGTGATGTTGGAGGTGAAGTCCCTTGGTGAACAATAATATGTAATGGTGAAGTGGGTGTTTGACTTCGCACTGGTGATGATGAGATGGATGATGATGGAGAAAAGGTTTCACTACTAGAACCTTCAGTGTTCTTTTTAATTCTCTTCCTTTGGGGTAAAGGAAACTCAGGTGGTTCAATACTGAGTTTTTCACTTTGAAGTCTGGTAAGATGATGAGGTAAGCGGAATTGCGAAGTCTGAATGCCTTGTGATACTTCAGATCTAGGAGGTGAAATCAAGAAGCCTTGAAGTTTCTGGATGATAGACTGAACTTCAGGGGACTCCAGACTTAAACGTTCTGAAGTATAATGAGGTTGAACAGTAGTAGTTGATCCTTCCTCTTCTCGTCTGGATACTGGTATTTTAGAGTGCAAACGAGAGGTCCGAGGAGAGGCAGAGCGTGATTTACTCTGTGAATGGTCTATAGGTTTTGACTTACTCGCCATTCATAGTGGATGGCCCTCCTAGCACTAGAAATGTTGATGCCCCGAAAATTGTTACATCAACATCGGGGGATAACCACCCGGTCTGGACCTTAATACAACTCCTTTTCCGTTTGGGATGGTGGCTCCGACTGGATATAATGGGACCAATTTCCCAATAGTGAATAAAACAGGGTGAATGAATGATTGGTTTTCAAATAAATGATAATAAATGGAGGACTTATTCTATGAACGAAAACGAAAATGACTATGTTGTCCCGGGAAGCTTCTATTCTTTAAGTGCAATGTTTAATAATCTATGTTTGTTGATAGGCATATAGATGACACTATGCAATAAACAAAGACATTCATTTAAATGATAATTGCTTTGTTCAAGTAGTTGAATGAAGTAATTGATAAAACGATATTACACTTCTCTTTTATATTACCAATACATGCATGATTGAAAGAATAGCAAACTGTAAACATCCAATAGTGGAAAGCATAAAGTTTATTGTTAAAATACATTCACATATTCAATAATAGCATAATTGACTAAACAACAATTCACATAAAAGGAATAAATTCAGCCATAGATAGTAGTACCATATGAGTTGCGAATTATCCACTACGCCAATCGCAATTTAAATTCCTTCTTCTGATTCAGAAATGCTTTAAAATAAAGGCAATATGCACATTCATATCAAACTTCATTGTCAAAATTTGAAAAATTTTGGTCCAATCTTCATAAAAGAAGATGCTTGAAGTACAGTAGTGCAACTTCAAGCTTAAGTCATGTATAAAAACTTACGACCCTTTCTAAATGCATGAAAGGTTCTATAAATACTAAACTAAGCTAACAAACTACAAAATTAAAATGCTACTAAATTGGTATAATCCGATCCTAAAATATCCTCCCCACAGTGATCTGGAAATTGGCAGTGATGATTCATTCTTCTGGCTATTTGCCCTTTGTCCTGAGGTGGCATATTGCCAGCATTGGCTCCACTTCTTGAGGGCGGCTGAGTCGAGAATTGATTTGAGCAGCATAGGTGGCATCATGTATATCGGGAATAATACACCCGATTGCATCCGTCAGGCATTTGAGGGTGGCTCTCTGAATGTATGGTTTAACTAGGAACAACCAATAGGTGTCCCAAGTTAAGCTTTTAATCCCTGAGATTAATTTCCCGTTCTTTTCAAGCTCTTGGTTACATGACTGCTCCAGTGTCTTGGCTGATAGTAGTTTACCTGGTGTACATTGAGAAATCATGTTAGATAAATAGAGAGTGTTATTGATCAAGTCAATTAAATTGCTGGTAGATAATTTGCATTGGGAGACAGCTCTCTCTGCTTTCATTAATTGGGACTGCCATTCTGTGGATAGGATTTCCTTATGGGATTCTAAGATTTTGGGTAGGTTTGTTGCCTTTCCCTCATTAGAGTCCCGCCATGTAAGAAAATATGTCAAAGTGTCTTCGGCTTGTTCCAAATCCTGCCTGGAAGCCACTGACTTATCTATTATAGATGATGTGATGTTGCATAAAGGTTCAACTTGGGCGATTTCATGACATAACAATCTTATCTGCGTTATTAATGCCTTGTTGATTTGCATTGCCTCTGCTCTGAACTCGAACAGCTGGGGAAGGCTCTTGAACCTTTCTACCTGAGGTGATAATTGAGCAATTTTCTCATCTTTTGTCTTTGTCATATGTTCATTCATCGCCTTCAACTTTGATAATGCCTCTGATAGTTCTTTCTGTTTCTGTATTGCTCCCGAATCAATTCTCTGCTTCTCTTCCTGCAACTGCTTATTTAGCTGGTTGTTTAATTGTTGCTGTGTGGACAGTTACTGTTGTAGCTGTTCTAACTTCTGCTGCTCTGCCGATAAGTGTGCTTGCAATGAAGCAATCACTTGATCCTTTTCCTTCAATAAATTGCTTACCTCCGATGCCTTATCCATGGTGGCTGCCAAATAGGCACCGGCATACTGAGATAACTTGGTTAGGTCATCGGAGGGGTAAAATTCCTCTCTCCATACCACATTTGTTGTTATTGTTTGTTCAGGGAATAGAGAAGGTTGATCAATCCTTCTTCTCTTCCGTTGTCGTTTTATTACATCTCTGTGCTTCGAGGTATAGAAAACATCTACTGGAGAAATGTCCTCTACTTGCAAAACAATTTGATCGGAGGGGTTTTTTGGAATTATTTCTACTACTATACTTGAGGGTGGAATGCTGGTTCCTTTGTTTGGAACCTCTTGTGATGTTGTATCTTGTATATCGGCAGCTTTGGACGTTTCGGCGTCCGTTGAAGTTTCAAGATTGCCTATAATGGTATTGAATTGTTGCCATTCTTCAAGCAATTTTGGATCCACTTGAGTGTCAACATTCACTTCTTTTCTCCTCTGCTCTTGCTGCCTTTTCTGTTCTTCTTCCCTTATCCTTTCTTGCTCTTTCTTTTCTGATTCCTCTCGTTCTCTCCTTTGTGCCTCTTCTTGTTGTTTTTTCTGTGCCTCTTCCTATTCTATTCTTCGCAGTTCCTCTTGCTCTCTTCTCTGGACTTCTTCATAGATTGCGGATGTAGCAGGAGGTTCATTAGTAAGCTGCTGCTTAGGCTCGCTTGTCTGAACTATTGGGGTAGTGGCTAACAAATCTAGAGGCAGAGTTTGCAAACTCTGTTCTCTAAGTTTGTTAAATTCTACCAACCCATCGTCACGATATCTCATCCTGGCTAGCTGTTGTACCTGGAAGATTGACTCGGCGGAGGAGAACAGGTCATCAAAGTCATCTTCCTTGTGCTCGACTTTGGTAAGCTTGGCTTGATCTAGGGCGTTATAGATGATTTTCCTCGGGTCGACGTGTCTATTGGGTAGAGTGGCGAGGCTTAAGACGTTAATTTTTTCTGCTTCTTTCTCTGCATGTTTGTAATCATGCAGAGTATAGACGCCACACCTAAGAGGAAAAGGAGGCCAAACTTGCTTTATTGAATTTCTGAGAGTTTTCGTGGTTGAAGCAGTTGTAAGCTGATATGCTATTTCATGAGCTAATAGCTTGTCTGGTATGTATAATGGGAGGACATGAGGTCTGTCCTGACTGCTGAAAACTTTGACATAGGTAAATTTTTCTTCCCCAAACCAGGTTCCTAGGGCTGTTAAGTCAATTTCAGCCTGAGAGGAGATCTTAGGGGCAGGTTTATCAAAAATTGCATAGTAAAGAGGTAGCATAAATCCTTTGCAGACTTGGTATAAATGGTGCTTATAATTAGTTTTCCATAACTTCTGGTGGTAAATATGAATAGGCATAGGGTCTTGTGGAGTCCATCTCCACCCTAAAATAGGAAACTCAGAATTGAAACAGAGGGTATCCAAAATGTAGGCACTAAAACAGAATGGAGGGATGAACCTATCAGTAACACGAGATTTGTTTCTGAATTCAAGAATAGCCGTGGCCAACTTATCCAACAATATATTCCCCCAATCCATAATTTCACTATTACATGTTGCTTCTATCAAAGGAACCATTTCTATAGAAAATTTAGAAGAATCATGCAATCCCCATAGTCGGCACATCATGGCTCCAGCATAACAATAAGGAGAGCATAAGGAGTCGACGGAGTACTTACCCGAAGACTCATGTTTGTGTTTCACCGGGTTCTGCCTCCATTCTTTTATAGGTGCTGACTCGGTCTCATTCTCATCTCGAAACTTCTCAAGGAATGCTTTATTATATTTCTTCTCTGGCTTAGGCAAGTGGTACATTTGTCTAAAATCAATGGGCTGAAATGAACCAAATATTCTTCCATTGATAGTGCAGAATTTTCTGTCCGTAATTGGAATTGCTTCGATTGCCCATCTCACCACATCCGTATATGGAAGAATTTTTTCTCTAGCTGCTATCCTATGAAGGTAGGAATCAGCTAAATCCTTCGAAGTAGATTCAGATTTCAAGCTTGAACCTGCTGAGGTTTGTACCGATGTTTGTTCAGGTTCCTCGGCTTCAACCAGGTTGTAAATATTTTGCCAAGTAGTGTTGCCAAGGACGAGACATGTGGTATCCGAGATTAATCCCTTCTTGATTGGTCCCAAATCGGTGGCATGCTGTCCTATTATCATAGGAGCCAAAGGCATTCCAAACTTCTTAGATTTCTTTCCCATCGTTACTGCAGAAAAATTCTGCGCAAGAGAAAGATAAACGTAATGCAGAGAATAGATAGCTAAAACCAACTATGAAGAAATTGTGTCAATTAATGGGAAATGGAAGATTTATCATAAAGCTCACGCGGATACAAATCTCTGAAAGGATTTAGGCATGATTGCTCATTAATTTGCCATTAATACCTGTCAATCACTTAATTGCTTGTTATATCCTTTATTTTCCGAATAATGGTTTTCAGCGTGGATTTGATTTTTTGGCAGTTGGACGTGAACGAATCTCTATCAGGAAGAGAAAAGGCTTTCAATGATGATTAATACATAGTATAGCCAAATCATATTGATCTTTTTCGAAAATCGCGCTTTTGGGTTCATCGCAATCGGCAATCGGAGGAAGGCTTGGGTAATTTCATTTGAGTCTTATGAAATCCTCGATCGCCGATATGCGATATCGCTAGACTCGCATCGGGAGTTTGAATGAGGAGAGCTTGTTATGTTCGCATCACAATCCCCGATCACCGATTGCAATATCGCATCGGGGCAAAGGGGAGGGGCCTTTTATTATTTGTTTTCCCGATTATCCATCTGCTATTTGGCTTTTATCGCATCGGGGAAAATGAATGGGTCATGGTTTATGCATCCTTTTGTTATTGTGATATGTGATCTTGCGATCGCTTTATCGCAATAATAAAGGATTATTCACTTTATTTTAAAGACCGATTATTTCAAAGGGTTTGAAGCTATTTTGTTTATTTCGAAACCTTTTGGAAAGTGATGGATTAATACCATTTTAAATTAAAAGGGACCCATTTCAATTTATAATTTTTATAAAATAAGATTAATTGAAATGAGGGGTTGTTGTATAGCACAACACCTCCTCAGTAGTTATGCCACTTCATGTGACAATATTCACACTAGGTCCATCTTCACGAGGTTATGATCTCATCATATGGATGTTCTACATAGGCTGCTATGTCTGGGTCTTCTTTTCCTACATCTTTGCGATGAGAACATGACAATTTTCTATGGCATGATCAAACCATTGACAATATTGACATGAGGGGTGCATTGGGTTCTAACAATCTCATGCAAAGTGACCTAGTTCATCGAAATTGTAACAAATGATCTAGCCATGACCTCTTTCGGCTCATCCTCTTCATCCTCTTCCTCATCCCTGAAACCCTCTATGCACTACAATTGCACCTTGATCCTTAGGATGAGACTCCATCTGTACTCTATATATTGGTGTTTTTTCCATCATCAATTCATAACTCTGGCAATTGTGCTCATCATGACCCACAAACTTATAGAAATTACAGAACAGTTGTTGGGGAGTCTGTAAAATTATTTGCAACAAATGACAATTGTATGTTGTTTGTTTTCCTGTAATATGAAAAATAGCACACCATGGTACCACTCCTGTACTTGGCCCAATGGTGTTTTTTGGCTTCAGGGGGACAGGTCCTTCCCCAAAAAGATAATTTTGATACACTGGGAAATGGTCCTTGTCGTGACCTTGGCCCTTACATTTCAAATACCATACTTTTGCGTGGACCTCATTCTGGACTTCTTTTCTCTTTTTAATGCTTTGCAACTCCATATGTAGGCTAGCCAACTATGACTGAATTTGTTGCACCCCCAGATTCGTATCTTGAATAGGTGAGGCTTCTAGTTTCATATAAATCTCTAGTGCCTCATCCTGCATTCCAATCTTCTGCTACATCAGTGGCAATCTCAAATGGGGTAGTAGCAAGGAAATATACCAGTCCTTGTGTTGGTCAACCATGATCTGCATATTATTTTGCTGGAGTAGACATTTCAACCTCTAATCAACATCCCATTCGGACTGATTCACCTTCTGCTAGATTTCTTTGTCCTATTTTACTGGTTGGGCTTGCAACTTGGGCTTCTTGAATTCATTATTTAGAGCTTCCTTCATTTCTTCCAGCGTCATGTCTGGATGAGTCAAAAAATACTTAATATATCAGCTCAGTGCTCTATCTTGCAATTATGTGACGAGCTGCACTTTCTTTAGGTCATCATCTGTAATATGTTGTGACTTCCACACAACATGTACTACAAACCAAAACTGTTTAGGGTCTTTTGTACCCAGACATCTTCATAGCGTTCACAATGTTGAATAGTGGTGGTGGAGGTGGAGGTAGAGGTGGAGGTGTAGGTGTATGAGGTTGAGGTGATGGCAGAGGTGGAGTGGATGGATTTGGTATTCTTGTGATGCCCTTATTTACTGTCTGCAGTGCACCTTGAGGTGTTTTCAGAATACTACTTTCTTTCTCACCATCAGAAGCTCCCAACAGAGGGATGTACTCAATGCCTGAACCTAGATCTCTTCTGAATGTATGTCCACTTTACGTAGTTCTCGTCAAGTCTCTTCTAAACATTAAGTCAATGACATAACCATTTTCTCTCACAACAACATTTTAATCCAAGTTTTTAGGGACTTCAGATACTTACCTCTTGGTCCTCTAAAAAACCAATGTTCAACTTTGCTATAACTCACAGTTGTATCGCTCACGAAATCAGTGATGAATCCACCTAAAACGTTATCGATCTAGTAATTGACAACCCTCGTGATCTTGTTTCATGAAGATTCTAGATGCCTTACCAAATTTAGAGTCCACACAATAGGGTTATCCAATTTCCAGATACTTTGACTGCTCGCTAATTTAGACAACCACTCGTGTAATTTGCACAGAAAAGAGCAAAGGAAAATTTCATGTTCGTCTGTATATAGGTATCTATTCAACCACTCTTCCTTCAACAATCATGGATTAATGTTTTCCTAGGATGAAAATTTGTGCAGCTTCAGATCTATCTACTTCTTGATCTCCTTCATAGTTGGGAACCATTTATTCGACATCACACATTACTCAGATAGATACTGGTCCCGGAAATAGAACCATTTGTTGGCTTGAGGGGGTCTGGACCCAGTTCAGAGTTAGTTGCACCAACCAACAAAATCCTACACTACCGACCCTTTCGACAACAACTTGCTTGGCGCAGGATGCAGTCTCATCTGAGGTAGTATTGGGGGATGAAAAAACTAGGTTTTTTCATCTAGAGGTCTATGTGATGGGTTTCTGTTACTCCTAGGTCTTTATACGAACCTTTGCGACCCTTAAACCTTGAAACACAGAAATTATAGTAACTTGTAGATAACAGATTCTAACTTCACGTTGATTTCTTTAAACATCCATAACATCAAATAAATTAACATACCTACCACTTTCACACATCTATTAAATGTTTCTTACAATAATTACAATAGAGTGAATTCACAGTAAATTCAGAACTAAACATAAATGAAAAGATACATAGATATTGCTCCAAAATAGTCTTTATTATGTTCAAATATTCTATTATAGACTCTTTCTTGCCTGTGCACACAACTGTAGGGGCTCGCGCTCTCAGTTGCGGACTTACCAAGGTCTTCGCACACACAGCTACAAAAGCCTCCCCCTTCGCCTAAGTACATAGTAGGAAATACAGAACAAAAAATTTCTTATTTGTGCTCTTTAGTATCTTCACTTCCCTATGACGTCCTATGACTATTTTATATCATCTCCTTTTATAATACCATGGTTCACGAATCATGGGCGGGTCAAAAATCAACTTAACTTCTGAAAAACTAAGGGGCTTTGACCTTCCTAAAGCCCCTTTGACTCCTTACAACCTTCATGCTCCACTCCTCAAAATATGACAACTTTACAAAAATAACAAAAATTATTGCAAAATGGACCCTAGGAGACCCCGTCCCAATAATTACCCTAGAGGCAAAGGCCTTTGATATGAGAAGATTGAGATGTTGATCTAAAATATATACACAATCCTTTAGTAGTCGGGATGAAGAGAAAGGGAGATAGGGGATCTCCTTGATGGATACCTCTAGAAGGATTGAAGGTTCTGGAAGGGGAACTGTTGAGAAAGATAAAAAAACCTGGTGAAGAGATGAGAGAAGAGACCCAGATGATCCATCTAGGATCAAAACCAAAAGCCTTCAGAATACTAAGGATATAGGACCAACTAAGGCGATCACAGGCTTTAAATAAGTCTAGCTTGATTAACATACCATGAATTTTGAGTTGTTTAAGAGAATGGAAAACTTCATGGGAGGTGATTATTCTATCCAAAATTTGATGACCTTATACAAATCCAATTTTGTTTGGAGATATGAGGCTGGGAAGATGTGGTTTTAACCTTTTAACCATAATGGTGGAAATAAGTTTATAAATAACATTACAAAGGGAAATAGGTTTGAAACCCTTTGGATCCTCAGAATGGGAGGATTTAGGAATTAATGAAATAAAAGTAGAATTAATACTATGATGTACCTTTTGAGTTCATTTGGATTATTCCACCATATCCAAGATATCTCACCCTATGAAGCTCTAGGCTACTTGGAAGAATTCTACCGTGAATCCATCCAGTCTCAGTGCTTTATTTTGAGCCATCCCCTTGATAGCATCCTTTATTTCCTCTAGAGTTGCTTCTCTCATAAAAGCAAGGTTTTGATCATTGCTGACAAGATGGGGTATATGGTGAGTCATTATTTGAATTACCTCTGATTGGTCAGGGACAGGTTCCAAAAGGAGGGAGTGGAAATTATCCACCAAAATGTTTTCCATCTCCTCATGTTGTGTAAGTGATTTCTGGAGGCATCCTTCAATGAAAAGATCCAATTATGTTGTCGATGTTGAATCATGGACTTGTGAAATAATGAAATAATTGAGTATTGCTCTCACCTTCCTGAGCCATTGGATTCTTGGTTTTGCCTTCCAGAGGATCTCCTCCTATTTCCTCCTTTCCTTAATCTAGTTAAAGATATGACCTTCTTCAATGACCAAGTCCTCTGATCGACCTTCGTTGATTATTCATTTTTGAATACCTTTCATATGTTCTTGAAGATTCCTCTTCTCCTTCATAATATTTCCAAATTCCAACTGATTCCAGTGTTTTATCTGTTGTTTGAGATATTTTAATTTGAGTTGGAAATTGTACATATAATTTGTGCCTTTCATAGAGTTGGATTTCCACCAACTTTCCATTTTACTCAAGAAAGAGGGGTCACTAAGCCAAAATGATTCGAATATGAAAGGCTTGTTTCTAGGTGCCAATTTTAGTTCCATTTCCAACCCGATTATCCAGTGATCTGACCTCGAATAAGGAAGTATTGAAGCTTTGAAAAAAATGTCCCTACTTATTAGATGTTCCAATATTAGAAATTTGTCTAGGTGCAAGGAAACCTGATGAGAGTTTCCTCATTGATTATTCCATGTATAAATTCCATTGATTGTTTGAATATCTACCAATTTTAGCTCCATAATAACATCTTTGAACACCTCCATCTCTCAATCCATTCATCTTATCCCACCCTTTTTCTCCTCAGTCGAGGAGATTAGGTTGAAATCTCTGCCAATTATCCAAATCTCCTCTCAGCATAGACTTCTAAGCTTTTGTATATTATAGAGGAAAGAATCTTTTTCTCCTAGAACGTGAGGACCATAAACTATTAATAATAATGTCTAGTCTTAGGTTCTATATGTTTTAATTTCCCTGAGAGGATTTGAGGAAAAGCTGACCCAATTTCCATAAATATAATATTAATAATTAAACATTCATTTGATTATTAAAACCTAAGGAGAAGGCACATGAGTTAGAGTATGAAGGGATAAGGTATGGTCATAAATGCCATACCCATCTAATTCAAAAATTAATTGTGTAAACCCATGGCTGGGAAGAGGCCACTCTAATAAAGTTGGCCATTAATTCATACCGATGTCATATGAATTCGTCCTCGAAAGGGTAACATGGTTAGGAGGGAAACATAAGGGAAGGGGCAAGAGTTCCCTATCGTTCACACTTAGAGGTAGTGCTAAACAACCATAAATACACTAAAAGACAAGAACAAGGGGTTTTATTTTTGATATTGAAGGATAATTCATGAGGAAAGGAGTAAGCACAGTGAACAATCCATGAGGAGTGTCCATTTCTTTGGACTATATGTCCATTTTTTCCAATTTTTATATGGTATTTCCAAACTTGAGCAAAGAGGGAGGTTGAGTTAACATATTGGGTGCTTGTTGGGGCTTGAGAAACCACTGGTGCTTGCTACGACTAATAAACCAATGTGCTTGTCTCCAGCTAAAAATCACCTGCACGGTGAGTCACTGATGCTTTCTAGGAATGATAACCACAAGTGCTTGTTGTGGTTGAAACACCACCTATGCTTGTCCCTGGATGATTTTTATGCAACCAACTCACAAATAGATAGATCAACGACTTAAAAATTATACTCTTCGAGGGGGAAACCTCCTTTATATTACATAAATGAGCAATTATTGGATGATTCAAATGAAAAAACCTCCTTTCTATATATAGGAGTCTAAGGGGTCATAATATAATCAGAGTCGACATAACAATAATAATGTAAGGGCACAACAATCACAATAGTGGGCTTCTATGGGGCACACTAATAACAATATGGGGACAACATGGGCACAACAATAACAATAAGGGGGCTACAATGACAATAACAATGAGGGAATATACTAGTATATTAAGGACGTAACATGCTCCTCTCCTTCAAAAAGGTGTTTTCCTCAATGGTTGAGTAGTTATGGATGCTTCTATATAAAATTCGCATCCTCCCATGTGGAATCTTCAGTGGTTAAGTTCTTCCACTTGATGAGATACTCCGAAATTGATCGTTTTCATAACTGTCGAGTTCTTTTTTCTATGACTCCTTCAGGTTCCAATATTATATTTCCTTCCTCGCTAAGTTCTAGAAATATTGTTTGAACTAGGAGCTTGTCACCTATAACCTTCTTTAAGCATGAAACATGGAAAATTGGGTGCCCTCGAGAAGATGCAAAAAGCTCCAATTTATATTCCATAGTACCAATCTTTTGGAACACCTTGTATGGACTATAATAGTTTGGTGGTAATTTATTATCCTTCGTAGCTTGCTTGAGGGACATTTGTTTGTATGGTTGTAGTTGTAGAAATACTTATTCTCCTACATCAAAACTTCTTTTGTTGCAATGTTGATTTGCTTGTTGTTTCATTCTATTATGCACCAAAGTGAGGTTATCCTTCTGAGAGTTGGAGAACTTGTTGTTGATGCTTGATGTGATCTTTCATTGCTTGAACCTTAGAATTTTCTCTTAAAGATGATGTGATGGATGGTGGATGATATCCATAAAGTGCCATAAATGGGTCATTTTTTCTACAATATGGAAGGAAGTGTTATACCAATATTCAACTAGAGGTAACCACTTGACCCGTTGTGTGTGTTAATCAGATACGAAGCAACAAATATATCCTTCCAAACTTGTTTGGTAGCAGAGGCCTGCATAACAGTTTTGGGGCTTAAAGCCCACAATTTTGGGTAAAGGTATGGTAAAGGCTTCGTGAGATGCACAGAGTGCGAATTGTAATGAGTCAAGTCAAAGGGTTGTCTGTCGAAAGATAATGTAAAATAATTCAGCCCGCCCATGGTTCGCGGACCATGGAAATGTATAAATAGAGCAAGGCTCTAGAGTTAGGGGTCAGTTTTTGGTATGTGCTTTTGGATCTGGAATGTAATGGGTTTTTGAAGAAAGAAGTCTCGAAGTGTCTATAAGTCCTAGTCGAGTGTGTTAGTGGGTGGATAGAGGCTCCACAGCTAGGTGCGCAGAGGCCAGGTAGAGTCTGCAACTGTGTGTGCGGACCCCTGCAACTAAGTGTGCAAGGCAGATCTGGGTGTATAAGTGAAAGAATTGAATAAAGATAAGTTGGCTTTGAAATACTGTGTTGAATCTAAAATATTGTGGATCTGGTTAATTTATGGTTGATATATCTGTTTGATCTATGCGCTTATGCTTATATTATGAGTTTATGCAAATCTATAACTTTTCTGAGTGCGTGAACTGGTTGTCTCTATTAAATGTTTGCTTAAAGACCATAAAACATAGATCTGATCTATAACAGCTCATTAAGGAATTGCCTTGTTTCGGATCTACATGGAAGCAGAGTGACGTGAGGCCACATAACGGCGTGCGAACCCTCGAGACCACATCAAGACATCCCAAGGGTGTGGAAACCTGGTTCCAGCACCCTCCCCTACTACCTCGGGTGAGACCTCAGTCCGCGCTCCACGAGCTGTTGCTAAAAGGGCTGGTAGCTACATGATTTGTTTGGGTAAATAACTCTTCCGAACTTGGGTCAGGCCCCAATAAGCCAACAAATGGTTCCGTTGTCGGGACCAGGATTTGCCTAAGGGATGTCTGATGTCGGAACACTGAAACCATACAAAGAAAGAGCTTGAAGATTGGTTGGATGAGAAGCTTCATGAGTTTGTGGTTTAGGAAAACAGAAATCCACGGATATCATACGAAAGGTGGTTGGATTGTTACATATGCACAGAGATCCATGAGATCTTCTTTGCGTCATTCTTGAAAAAGCTGTACGAGTGGATCACGAGGCTAGCTAATAGTGTGGGAAGGTTTAGTCTAGATCAACCCATAGTGTGGACCCCAGAATTGGTGCAAGGCTAGAAGCATCTAAAGATAAAATCGCACGTGTAGTAGATCACTGGTTGGAACGGATAATAGGAGGGTTCGTTGTTGAGTTCATGATAGACATAACTATGAGCTATAGTGAAGCAGAAAGGTGTTTTCTCCAAGGACCATGGGGTAAGTACATCAAATCGTTGAATACTTGAATTAAGATGTTGTTATGTGAAAAATGGATTATGCACATTTATTGATGTCTGGCTTAACGTGGAGCGAAAGATGCTACCGGGGAACCGAAGGATTAGAAAATAGCCCTTTGATTTCTATCTCGCGAGAAAACAAGGAAGAACTTGTAGGGTTCTCTCTGAGAAGCACAGTTCGGTTGATCAGGCAGCGCATCCCACTGATACCACCACTATCCAAGCCATCACCTACTTCTCTTGCATCAAAGCCATCTTTTCCAACCCCACCTCCGCCACCACCGAAGGTTTCGATGGCAAGTGCAGTCAAGTTGTCGGTATCTAGAGGTGTAGGAAATGAGGAACAAGGTTAGTTCTGGTTTGTGGTAAGGGCTGTATGGGAAGCCCAAGGTATAATGAATGATAACATAAAAAAGGCGACTCTAGTTAGCGCACTGCAGGACCGAGCATTGACATGGTATATAAAGTACTCAAGCGATCATTCGAATGCAAGAATAGCAGTGATCTAGGACGCAACTACCAGGGAGTTTAGTCGGAAGAAATTAGAGACCCAATCGGTCATTGGATTCAAGGAGATCACGATGTTCCCTAGTGAAATGCCCTAGGATTTGGATCAGAGACTGAAAAGCACAATCCGTGAGGCTAACATGATGTTGATAGATGCGCAACATTGCATGTGGTTTGTGGCATCTTTGACACCACATTTGAGGATGGTGTTAGAAAATTATATATTACAGAGCAATGGAACACATAAAATATTGTAGAAATATAACCACAGAAAACGCATAAAACAAGAGAGACACGGATATACATGGTTCACCCAGTTTGGGCTACGTCCACTCTGAACAACCAGTCCTTCCTTTCTATTATCTAGCAAAAGGAAGAGACACAACCTCCAGCAGATCCACTGTAATATCCCCTGTTTTCTCTCACAGTCTCACCTCCCTGCTTCTCACTCAGAGAATACACATACATTACACAGACTCAATACAATGCCCTCATATGAAGAGAGGGGTTGCCTTCTAGGGAAAAAAACCCTAAACTAAACATAAGTTCTACCGTCAGATCATCTGCCTGATAAACGACCCAGATTGACTAGAAATTACTATACTTTTACAAGGCAATTTTACATCTGTTTTTAGCTTCGGGAGCGCTGCCCCCGAGCCCCCACTGAGTGGCCGTTGGCCCCTGGACCCTTATGGGGGGGACAAGTCCCCCCCGCACCCCCCCACATGGAGGGGTGTACAAACTTCCTGGGCTATACATTCGGATAAAAATAAAGACCTTTGAACAATCGTGCTCCACACACAACAATCTCCCACTTGGAGAATGATTGTAGCAACTTCGCCGCTGCTTCATTTACTGGCCAATGACTCCTCTTTGGACTTGGCTGTTTCTCATTTTCATTATTATCCTTGAATACCAATTAAAACTGAGCATATTCTCGGTTTCTCCCTGGTTACAACTTTTGTTAGCATATCTGCAGGATTCTGGCTAGTGTGTTTCTTTTGCAGCTTCAACTCTCCATCTTCCAACACTGATCGTATGAAATGGTACTTGAGCTATATGTGTTTAGTCCTAGAGTGAAATGTTGAGTTCTTTGCAAGATGAATGGAACTTTGGCTATCACTATATAACGTGCCCATATCATGCTCCTTACCCAATTCACCCATAAACCTTTGTAACCAAATCATTTCTTTACTAGCCTCTGTAGTAGCAACATACTCTGCTTCTGTTGTTGAAAGTGCAACAACACTTTGGATTTTTGAAAACCAACTGACAGTTGTTCTACCAACAGTGAATACATATCCTGTAGTGCTCCTCCTGTTATCTCTGTCACCTGCCATATCTGCATCAACATATCCCTGTAGAGAAATGTTTGAACCACCAAAGCATAATGCTTGACCTGTGGTACCTTTCAAATATCTGAGAATCCATTTCACTGCCATCCAATGTTCCTTTCCTGGATTGTTCATGTACCTGCTTACAACTCCCACTGCATGTGCAATATCAGGCCTTGTGCAGACCATTGCATACATTAAGCTTCCAACTGCTGATGCATATGGAACTTTAGACATATAATCCATGTCTTCTTGGGTCTTTGGGCACATTTCCTTACTAAGTTTGAAATGGCTAGCAAAAGGTGTACTAACTGGTTTTGCATTGTGCATGTTAAATCTTTTCAACACCTTTTGTATGTACTCATTCTGAGACAATGTTAATTTACGATTTTTCCTGTCTCTAGTTATTCTCATACCAAGGATTTGTTTTGCAGCTCCCAAATCCTTCATTGCAAATGAATTTGCCAATTTTCTTTTGAGCACATTTATTTCCTGCATGTTAGATCCTGCAACAAGCATGTCATCTACATACAATAACAATATAGTATAGCTGCCATCATTTTGCTTTTTTAGATAAACAAAATGATCAGAGTGACATCTAGTATAACCTTGTTCAGACATAAACTTGTCAAATTTCAGATACCACTGCCTTGGAACCTGTTTTAAGCCATACAAGCTCTTCTTCAACCTGCACACTAGTTTCTCCTTCCCTTTCACCTCATATCCTTGTGGCTGCTACATATATATCTCTTCCTCCAAATCCCCATGGAGAAAGGTTGTCTTTACATCTAACTGCTAAAGATGCAAATCTTCAGCTGCTACTAGACTCAAAATAGTTCTGATTGAAGTAATTTTACCAACAGGAGAAAATATTTCATCAAAATCAATACCTTTCTTCTGTGCAAACCCCTTCACCACAAGTCTAGCTTTGTACCTCTGTTTTCCTCCATCTTCTTCCTTCAGCCTGTAAACCCATTTATTCTTCAATGTAGTTTTTCCTGTAGGCAACCTCACTAAGTCCCAAGTCTGGTTATGCATTAAGGAGTCCATCTCTTCTTCCATGGCTACCTCCCACTTCTTCCTACTTTCAACTTTCATTGCTTCTTCATAACATTCGGGTTCACCAGAATCAGTCAACAATAAATTAATATAATGAAGAAGAGTATCATTCAGGGGGTCTACTTATCCTTATAGATCTTCTAACACCACTTTCAGGTGTTTTGGGTGCCTGTTGCTATTGTGGTGGTTGTTGTTATTATGGTTTTTTATTACTATTATTTTCAGGCACCTTTACTTTTTTAGTGATTTCATCAAGAACTGCATATTCCTTGTTTTCTTTTTCCTGTTTCTTTTCCTGCAACTAATTCTTATATAACACCTTTTCATTGAATATTACGTCTCTTCTCCTAGTGATTTTGTGATTTTCGTAATCATATAAGCGATAACCAAAATCATTAACACCATATCCAACAAAAGTACATTTCTTTGACTTTGTCTCAAGCTTTGTTATGTTTTCTTTATCAATATGGACAAAGGCCTCACAACCAAAAGGCTTTAAAAAATAGTAGTTTACCTTTTTACCTATCCATACTTCCTCTGGAACACCACCATCCAAGGAACTTGAAGGCCCTCTGTTTATTAGATAAACAACAGTATCTATAGAATCTGCCCAAAATTGTAAAGGCAATCCTACATGCAATCTCATGCACCTTTCACGCTCCATGATTGTTTTGTTCATCCTTTATGACACCATTTTCTTGTGGTGTTCTTGGAACTGTCTTCTCTTTGCGAATTCCATGCTCTGAACAGTACCTATCAAACTCTTTGCTACAATATTCACCTCCATTGTCTGATCTAAGACACTTCAATTTCTTTCTTGTCTCAATCTCAACCAAAGCTTTCCATTTCTTGAAAGTATCAAATACATCAGATCTATTCTTAATACAATAAATCCAAACTTTTCTAGTTGCATCATCAATAAAAGTAACATAATAACAAGATCCACTGAGAGATGATACCTGAGTAGGTCCCCATACATTTGTATGCACAAGCTCTAACTTTTCACTCTTCTTGTCCTTCCCAACTCTGGGAAATCTAACTCTTCTATTTTCCATAAATGCAATTCTCACAAAAGTCCAAATCAACATTCTTCAAACCCGGCGACAAATTCCTTGAATGAAGAATATTCATCCCCTTTTCACTCATTTTTCCAAGCCTATGATGCCATAATGCTGCATCTACTCCTTTGGAAGTTAAAGCATTAACAGAGTTAGAAATACCATTGCATAAATACAATGTACCAACCTTTTCGCCTTTTTCTATTACCAGGGCTCCTTTGGTGACCTTCCAAGATTTATCTGTGAAAGTTGTCACACAACCTTCACCGCCTAACTGCCCTGTTGAAATCAGATTTTTCTTTAGATCTGGAACATGCCTTACCTCCTTTAGTAGCCATTGGTTTCCATTCTGTTGTTTTACAAGAACCTTACCCATTCCAACAATTTTACAGGGTTTATCATCACCCAAACGAACTTGTCCAGAATCTCCTTGAACATAGTCATGAAAGTATTTCTTATCAGGTGTGGCATGGAATGAGGCCCCTGAATCTACCACCCAGGAATCAGTAATATTTTCGAAAGAAAGAATTAAAGCATCTTGTAACACCTCACTTGTCACATTTTCTTCATGATTGTTTTCTTGTTGTGCATCTTATTCTTTTCCCTTCCGAGATCTACCGTCTTTCTATAAGTGTCCTTTCTTTCTGCATTTCCAACACACTATCCTTGATCTGGACTTGGATCTTCCTTTCCTTGATTTACTTCGATATCCTAAGCTATTTCCTCTTTCCATTTTTCTTCCCCTAGAATCTGCACTCAAAGCATTACTCGATGTCTCACCAGAGCTTTTCCATCTCATTTCCTCGCTAAGGATAGCACCAACAACATCATCAAACTTTAAAGTGCTAGATCCAGACACAGAGTTACTAATGGCCATTACTAAACCATTCCAACTTTCTAGCAATGAGAACAAGAATAACAGAGCTCTAACTTCATCATCAAAGTTTACCCCTACAGAACATAACTAACTTGTAACAATATTAAAATCATTTAAATGGTCTCCAACAGATCCATCTTCCGACATCTTCATATTAAATAACCGTTTCATAAGAAATACCTTGTTTGAGGCCAAGGGTTTTTCATATACTTTCTCCAATTCCTTAATAAAACCTTTTGTCGTTGTTTCCTTTGAAATGTTGAAGGCGACCAACACTACGAGGCACAACCGTATTGTTCCGAGTGCCTTTCTATCGACAATGTTCCATTCTTCATCTGTCATATCCGTTGACATCTTTGCTTTTCTGCCCAATGCTAGGTATAGATGTTTATGATACAGATAATCTTCCATCTACACCTTCCACAGTGAGAAGTTTTGGCCGTTAAATTTCTCGATCCTAAACTTACCATCTTTCACCATTGCTCCCACCCGAACGAGGAACCCTTCTTTCCTGCAATTTTATTAGCCAAATAGACCTTCGGCTCTGATACCAATTATTAGAAAATTATATATTACAGAGCAATGGAACACATAAAATATTGCAGAAATATAAACACAGAAAACGCATAAAACAAGAGAGACACAGATATACGTGGTTCACCCAGTTTGGGCTACGTCCACCCTGAACAGCCAGTCCTTCCTTTCTATTATCCAGCAAAATGAAGAGACACAGCCTACAGTAGATCCGTTATAATATCCTTTGTTTTCTCTCACAGTCTCACCTCTCTACTTCTCGCTCAAAGAATACACATACATTACACAGACTTAATACAATGCCCTCATATGAAGAGAGGGGTTTCCTTCTAGGGAAAAAAACCCTGAACTAAACATAAGTTCTACTGTCAGATCATCTGCCTAATGAACGACCCAGATTGACTAGAAATTACTATACTTTTACAAGTTAATTTTACATTTGTTTTTAGCTTCGGGGTCACTGCCCCCGAGCCCCCGCCGGGGGACCGTTGGGGACCGCTGGCCCCCGGACCCCTCAGCCAGGGGGGATTGGGCCCCCCGGACCCCCGAGGGGGGGAAAAGTCCCTCCCTCACCCCCCTATGTGGAGGGGTGTACAAACTTACTGGGGTATACATCCGAATGAAAACAAAGACCTTTGAACAATCATGCTCCACACACAACAGACGACACTATCACAGCGAAATATTTGAACCCAAGCCGAAGCACTAGAGATAGCAATGAGGTTGCATGAAACTCTAATACAGGGTCCAAGGTTGGGAGCTCAGCCAATCCACGCGCAACTACAAAACCTATGCTTAGAAATGCGAAGCTTGAAGCAAGAAAGGGCACCCCGATTGGAGGCGCGTACAGAGGGAGGGTGCATCAAGTGCAAGAGCCAAGGACATGACAAGGACCACTGCCCTGTCTTCCCGAACTATCTGGCAGGAGGGGGCCCGATGCCATTGAAGCTGGAGGTATAAGTAGGGCCAAGTGCGGCACCTGCGCTCTAGTGCAAATTTCCCAAGTGGGAGGAAAGTACGCCACCTATTGCAGAAGTATACCCAGACCCCACAACAGTTGTATGGAAACGTTTGTAGATCATTGGGTCACGATGAGTGAACTTGTCGAAGTTATGATTTAATGATGGAAAGAACCCTGACCTATTGAGTGCAGACTGAAGTGCGGGGTTTCGACCCAGTCGTTGGGCCATGTGGGGGATTTCAAGGATGGGGGTGGGGAAGAGGAATGGGGCTCGGGCTCGGGCATAGATAGCCGATTTGTTATAACTGCGGAAGACCAGGGCACTATGCTTGCGACTGCATGAATCCTATGAGGATATCTTATCCATACTATGAGAAATTTGACCATGAAATGGTAGACTGTCCAATGCTTATCGCCCAAATGTGTGAAAAAGGGTATTGCAGCCCACTCTGACTGAAAATGTCGATGATGAAATTTCGATGATGAAATTTGAAGACTGGGACCTTGCAGATACAACAAAATTTCCCCTTTTGGCGACTAGCGAATTGATGGAGCAAAGCGCGGAAGGGATGGTTATGACACTTCAGCCAAAGGAATGGCTGCGAAAGGTGGAGAAAGCCGATTTGCTCTGTCTCCTGTCCATTCCCCACTTTCTCCGGCCCCCTATTACAATATTGGTCATCAGACAGTTGCTCTATTTGGTACATGATGGATACTTATGGATCGACAAACCCATCCACATCATGACAGAACTCATTCATAGGATCTCACTGCTTCCCTATGAAGGAAGAGTTCCTAGGGAAATTGTCAATAAGAGTGGCGATGTGACGATGACAAATACCCTAAAAAAAATATAAGTTGGAGAAAGGGAAACGAGGGTACTTTATTTATAGTATCTCAGACAAAGTAGTCCACGTTGCTACCTAATTGCTGGTAGGGAAAGTGATGTGGAAATGTCGCGGCACCGAGGTTCCAGCGATTGTCATTGCACTAGCTGAAGAATGCACAGCTGGAGAATGGTTCAATTGGGCGTAGTTCCTTTGTGACGAATTCCTGACAAACTATAGGGAGGTCCAAGAGGAGGGAAAAACCTTCCACTATGCCTGGTTGTTGTTTTCCATAGTGCTGGTTACCACTGAACTACCTGAAGACAGTTAGTTTCCCTCCTTGGACTAGGATTGGTCAGAAGCCACCAAATTTGTGTCGCTCTGGGTGACCAATGATGCTATAAGAATCCAAGGCATCAAGATTTTTTGGATACTGATGGATGTAGACGTTCGACACTAGGTCACCTAGCAAACCTGATTATCTAATGAAATCTATGACTGCGCAGAGCACATAGCCGAGTTTAAAGTACACATGCACTTTGTCTACATCCGAGCGCGCAAGGACCCCGACTAGATGTGGAATACACTTCCTCTCATTGCCATTGATGAAGCTATCGATGCGGTATTAGATACTTTGCCATTGGAATGGTGCGGACTCGATGCAGTGGGGCGCGATGAGGCCACCGTCAAGAAACAAAGGGTTGAAGCTAATCGTGCCACACAACAGAAGTGGAACGAATAACATGTTGTGGAAGTTTGAGCATCTCGGGAGGAGGTGCAGACTTTGACAGACAAAGCACCAGCTGGACCGACTGCAAAGGATGAAAGCTGTTAGAAGGTGCCCACAGAGACAGCCACGGAGATAGGGATGGAAGGAACACCATAAACCACCATGGGTGCACCCTTAAACTGGTCGCCATTAACAGAATGGAAAAAGACGCAGAAGAAGGCCAAGGCATCCAAATGGGATGGATAACTGACCACCTTGACCGAGGGTGACCTAGTTGACATAGGGGACACAGTTCGCGAAGTCACTCGGGACGTAATCGACAAGGCCATGTTGGAGCAACAGATTGTGTTGGGGAGCTCCATGCACAACTACAACAACTTGGGACATGGGCAACGTAGATGGGAACCACCGCTACTCATGGGGTTACGGGTATGTCAGCCATTAAGCAGCTGCTGAAGGCCCAAATGGCTCATACTATCGTGATTCTAGTAGGAGCATTGATAATAGAAAATGCAGAGGATAGAGCTGTGGTCGGATGGCTTATGGGGCTGGGCCTAAATTTGGCTGCCCTCCCACACGAAAGCTTACACCAGCTCCAGGACAACACCACGATGGATATTCGCACCAGGGAAGGGCGCATGGAACAGGTACTCAGTGAATAGAGAATTAGTGTGAAAAAGGGTATTGCAGCCCACTCTGACTGAAAATGTCCAGATGATGAGATCAAAACCTCACAAAGAGGACCCTATCATAAAAATTTTACTAAGAAGTAGTGCAACCATTGGAGGGGATGCGAGGAAACAGTCTGGGGAAGATGAGAAGGGTCCTGATGCTCTAACAAAGGAACCTGAGTAGGTGAAAGGGACGATTAAAGAAGCTCCGGAGAGCTTCACGAAGGTCGCTACCCCAAGTGATAGGGATCCAATTGAGCCGGGAATGGATCCCTCTATGCTTACCACCTTTTTAGAGACATGTATGAAGTTGCTACGCGATAATAGGGTGGTTAAAGGACTCCAAAAGCTAATTACTAGATGCGCGGGATCAGGGGAACCACACATAGTCTTGAAGCTGGGGAAACATGCTCTACGCACTAGACAGGAGATGTGACTGATGGCGCAAAGCAGGGAATATGAGATGGAATAGGTCATTCTAGATCTAGGGTCAGACACGAATGTATTACCTAAACAAATGTGGGAATGCATGGGTAGGCTGGCACTATAGTGGTCTCCTATCCAATTACGGATGCCCAATCAACAAAAGATATTACCGATGGGATGACTGCAAGGGGTGACAATGGACATTGAAGGAGTAAGTATGCAGATCGATTTTGAGGTAATCAAAATTGTTGATGATAGTAATCCATACCATGCATTGCTAGTAATATATTGGGCCACGGACATGAATGGGGTCATCAACTTAAAAAGATAGAAAATGACCTTTGAGAAAAAGGCACTTCGTGTCACAGTTCCACTGGACCCAGCTGAAGGAGCATGCTACACCGATCCGGTGCATGACAAAGAAAGTGACGATGAACTAGACTGCATCTACTAGATAATAGCACAAGACTAGGGTTGGGTGAATCCCTCAGCATGTGGAAGATTCTCATGGGAGCGCGATAGTTCGTGCACATCGGATTTAGATGAGGAGATTGAGAGATGGCAGAATAGATTGCAAGAAGTCAGCACACTCAACTGTAATATGATGATTAGATCATTGCGATGCATAATCACTGAAGTAAGGCAATGGCTCGCAGATAACGGCGTAACCAGTGAGGGGCAGTTCATCAACCCTGACACCATAATCGTAGCCCAGAAGCAGCATGGTACATTGGAAGAACCATTGCACACACCAAGGTGGTGCAAATAGAGTAAGCTAAGATGAAGAAGGCGGTTCCATGTACTGATTGGAGGATGTGCACGGTAGCCACGCTGGAGTAGGGCAGTCATCCATCTACAACAAAGGGTACAGTTGTATGTTGCATGACCATCAATCCAACTGAATCTACGCAGAGCTAGGGTTTGTTGGGCCGATACGATTGTACACAAAGCAGGGTATGCCAAGGGAACTCTATCCACGGCTAGACGAGCCATTGCCCCGATGGTCCAACCTGAACACGAAAAACTACGTGACGGGATTCGGCAGTTATGGGAAGTAGTTTGGCACGTAAAATGAGACTTCACGAGTTAGAGGAAATAGGGGCCAGATTATGAAAGAAAAGTGTGAGGCTGGATGAGTAAATTGATAAAATAAAATTAGAAGTCACCCACATGGGTTGCGCACAAGAGCTATTGAAGGGACCAGACATGACCAGCTCTCCTACACTACTAGGGTAAGCCACAACCCTGCTAGCATGGTTGCGACTGCACCCTAGGGCACAAGGGAACATAGACCACGATACACTATCAGACTTAAAGGAATGTGAAGGGTGCCCATAGCCTTGGCTAGTAGGGAATCAGAAAGCTCACACAACGGGTGTGACCACCTGACTATCCATAGGAGGCCCAGTCCTAGCACTCCACACAGTTGGAAGAGGGTGCGGGACTATAAAATAGGCTGCAGGAAAGCTGCACAAGTTGGCTACGGCACGCAAGGACGATCAAATGCATAGGACGCATCCACGTACCAGGGGCTGCACTGCCGCGGGGATGGGATGGAAGGCGACCATTGCGGGTACTATTCATGATAAGATGTCCCATTTAAGACACAGAGGAGTGGGCTACGGGCAATTAAGATGTAAGGATAACAACCAAAATTGCATTAATGAGCCACGAGGAGGGCGAATGACCGACTTTGAATTTGAAATCATGTATAACAATCTAGAAAAGAGGCACACCAAAAATTTTTATCATTCAAAGAATAGGACGCCCTGGGTTCAAGCTGAGAGGAGCAAGATGAATGACAAAGTAATGGAGGAAAGCCCATGGTTTCAGGCACTGCCAAAGGAATACCGAGAGTCATTCCTTAGGTCAATAAACCCTACCATGGAGAGTCCACAGAATCCCATGCCGCAAGTAGCTGAGCTCCCTAAATCACCCAGGACATTGCGGACCAAAAAGGACCCCTTGATACCAGGACCAATAAGGTAGTTGCCGTGAAATCTGTGCTTTAGTAAGCTCACAATGGAAGAAAAGGGAATAACTATTACAATTGAAAGCGATGAGGAGGAAGAAGGATCCTCGACATATGTCAAAGAAATAGACCCCGACAAGGAAACTATCTAGCCAGTGTGACGTCCCAAGTATGTTCCTCCAAGCAAAGGAAAGGCTAAGGTCCCTACCAATCTGGATGACGTTGACAATCTACTCATCACCCTGTCTCTTCCAAAAGGGGTTCTAGTTGAAAGCATGGTGACTGGTTGTATTTCGATGATGAAATTTGAAGACTGGGACCTTGCAGATACAACAAAATTTCCCCTTTTGGCTACTAGCGAATTGATGGAGCAAAGCGCGGAAGGGACGGTTATGACACTTCAGCCAAAGGAATGGCTGTGAAAGGTGGAGAAAGCCGAGTTGCTCTGTCTCCTGTCCATTCCCCACTTTCTCTGGCCCCCTATTACAATATTGGTCATCAGACAGTTGCTCTATTTAGTACATGATGGATACTTATGGATCGAAAAACCCATCCACATCATGACAGAACTCATTCGTAGGATCTCATTGCTTCCCTATGAAGGAAGAGTTCCTAGGGAAATTGTCAATAAGAGTGGCGATGTGACGATGACAAATACCCTAAAAAAAATATAAGTTGGAGAAAGGGAAACGAGGGTACTTTATTTATAGTATCTCAGACAAAGTAGTCCGCGTTGCTACCTAGTTGCTGGTAGGGAAAGTGATGTGGAAATGCCGCGGCACCGAGGTTCCAGCGATTGTCAATGCACTAGCTGAAGGCACAGCTGGAGAATGGTTCAATTGGGCGTAGTTCCTTTGTGACGAATTCCTGACAAACTATAGGGAGGTCCAAGGGGAGGGAAAAACCTTCCACTATGCCTAGTTGTTGTTGTCCATAGTGCTGGTTACCACTGAACTACCTGAAGACAGTTAGTTTCCCTCCTTGGACCAGGATTGGTCAGAAGCCACCAAATTTGTGTCGCTCTGGGTGACCAATGATGCTATAAGAATCCAAGGCATCAAGATTTTTTGGATACTGATGGATGTAGACGTTCGACACTAGGTCACCTAGCAAACCTGATTATCTAATGAAATCTATGACTGCGCAGAGCACATAGCCGAGTTTAAAGTACACATGCACTTTGTCTACATTCGAGCACACAAGGACCTCGACTAGATGTGGAATACACTTCCTCTCATTGCCATTGATGAAGCTATCGATGCGGTATTGGATACTTTGCCACCGGAATGGTGCGGACCCGATGCGGTGGGGCGCGATGAGGCCACCATCAAGAAACAAAGGGTTGAAGCCAAGCATGCCACACAATAGAAGTGGAACGAATAACATGTTGTGGAAGTTTGAGCAGCCCGGGAGGAGGTGCAGACTTTGACAGACAAAGCACCAACTGGACCGACTGCAAAGGACAAAAGCTGTTAGAAGGTGCCCACAGAGACGGCCACAGAGATAGGGATGGAAGGAACACCCTAAACCACCATGGGTGCACCCTTAAAATGGTCGCCATTAACAGAATGGAAAAAGACACAGAAGAAGGCCAAGGCATCTAAATGGGATGGATAACTGACCACCTTGACCGAGGGCGACCTAGGTGACATAGGGGACACAGTTCGCAAAGTCACTTGGGACGTAATCGACAAGGCCATGTTGGAGCAACAGATTGTGTTGGGGAGCTCCATGCACAACTACAACAACTTGGGACATGGGCAACGTAGATGGGAACCACCGCTACTCATGGGGTTACGGGTATGTCAGCCATTAAGCAGCTGCTGAAGGTCCAAATGGCTCATACTATCATGATTCTAGTAGGAGCATTGATAATAGAAAATGCAGAGGATAGAGCTGTGGTCAGATGGCTTATGGGGCTGGGCCTAAATTTGGCTACCCTCCCACACGAAAGCTTGCACCAGCTCCAGGACAACACCACGATGGATATCCGCACCAGGGAAGGGCGCATGGAACAGGTACTCAGTGAATAGAGAATTAATATAGAACAATTAAGCTTCCAGCGGGACGAAGCCATCGTACAGAGTCAACAATTGGAGCAACTTGTAGGGGAAGCATGTTCGCATGCCCCTGAGCTGGAGATTGCAGCTGATTTACGTGTTGGCATAGGAATCCACAAGCTAGCTAGTGGGTTCTGTGATGCAAAGAAGGTGGTTGCGAGGATTCAGT
This sequence comes from Pinus taeda, assembly GCA_000404065.3. Classification (NCBI taxonomy): domain Eukaryota; kingdom Viridiplantae; phylum Streptophyta; class Pinopsida; order Pinales; family Pinaceae; genus Pinus; species Pinus taeda. Next base: position 86,797 of record APFE030251439.1, read on the forward strand.
TGGAGCTTAGCTTGTAGATCACAGAGCTGAAATTGTAGGTACAGCCTTCGACACCACCAGAGGTCATCGAGCAGTGCAAAAGCATCATTAACTCTAGGTGGGGAATGATCACACATTCTATGAAGGAATTCACCGACTTGTTGGCCCAGTCATTTATTACGCTCACTTCACTTCAGGAAGATCCAACCCTACAACGACTGGAAACAGAGGCAAGGGAGCTCCAATAAGCCTACGATAATATCAGAGGGACCACATAGACAGTTGCTATTATGCAGTCCTTGGCCAAGATGAGGGAGGCCCAGGCCCTGAAAATACAAGTTGATGCTACCTGACAAAATGAAGCAATGATTAAAGAATGACTCCAACCATGAATTGATGAGGCATTCTCGGTTTCCACCTCCATTGAGCGTAAAGTGGCACACATACAGGAAGAATATGCACTCGAGGAAGCAGCTAAGCCAAAGATTGATGTGTCGGTGGCACGTATTGAATAGGTACAGCGGATGGTGGAAGAGTTTGCTGCAAGTACAAGCAAAGCACAAAAGTTGCTAACAGACCTCCGCGCAAAGATTGTCACACCAGCCAAGTGACTCAGGACGAGTCATGATGATTGTGTTGGGGGACTGTTGGGTAACAGAGGCTTCACGTAACGGTTTTGGGGCTTAAAGCCCACAATTTTGCGTAAAGGTATGGTAAAGGTTCCACGAGATGCGCGGAGCACAAATTGTAATGAGTCAAGTCAAAGGGTTGTCCGCCCAAAGATAATGTAAAAATAATTCAGCCCGTCCATGGTCCACGGAACATGGAAATGTATAAATATAGCAAGGCTCTAGAGTTAGGAGTCAGTTTTTGGTATGTACTTTTGGATCTGGAATGTAATGGGTTTTTGAAGAAAGAAGTCTTGAAGTGTCTGTAAGTCCTAGTTGATGGTTTTGGTGGGTAGATAGAGGCTCTACAGCTAGGTGCACAGAGGCTTGGTAGATTCTGCAGCTGTGTGCACGGACCCCTGCAGCTGAGTGCACAGGGAAGATCTAGGTGTATTATAAAAATAATTGAATAAAGATAAGTTCGTTCTGAAATACTGTGTTGAATCTAAAATATTGTGGATCTGGTTAATTTATGGTTGATATATCTGTTTGATCTGTGTGCTTATGCTTACATTATGAGTTTATGCAAATCTATAACTTTTCTGAGTGTGCGAACATGTTGTCTCTATTAAATGTTTTCTTAAAGACTGTAAAACGTAGATCTGATCTATAATCTCATATTAATAACCATAATAAACATGGCCATATAACTAATAAAGAACTTGTCTACGATGATGATGCACATGATAATGTTATGGTACATGAACTAACTCTAAACTTTATTTTTACTAATATACATTTATTTATTGCACCATATATACATCATCTTTTTAATATCACCTTCCAAACTACAAATGACTATATCAACAATTCTTCTTCTTGTTATGATGAACATGAATTTCAAAAACATTTAAGTTGCCACATGGTTTATCTTAGTATATTTAAATATTTCCCCTAGAGGGGAATAAGCTATGAATATATTGCATATACATTAATGTTAGAAATGTTTCATCATTTAAATAATCACACAAAGTATTATGATTATGTAGATGATTGGATGGAAGAAGTCTTTATGAGAGCATCATCATATTATTATATAGATCTTAACTCTTTTCTAGGAAGTGACATGAGAGAAACATATTACACTTCCTTGCAACTACTTAACATATTACTATTTTCAAAACATAGAGACAAGAGTTATGGAGTTGATAAATTATTGATTTGGCTACACTAGTTGTTTAATTTATTTGAACAACTTTATTATGGAAAATACTAATTTATATAAGCTACGTATATACGCAAACTTTTGTTTACTTACACTTCTTAGGTTTATAATGGATAAACATGAAAGTCTTCACATCTTAAAGAGTCCTTATATGATCACAACTAGAATGGAATACAGATCTATGAGTCCTTAGTATGCACCATATTAACGAGTTTTGTAATACATATTTAAATACTTGTTTTGTAAATCAAAGTTGAGGGGTAACTATCTTTCAAAGGGCTCAAATCTCAATATTTATAATAGGCTCAGTGTTATATCAAGCATTTTGTACCATAGGTTTCTTTTCATACTACTTACACATAAATACCAAGGGATTGCATTAAGTCATAAGCGCTAGAACTATAAACATAAGGATTGATTTTCATAAATATAATTGAAACTTTGGTGAACTAGTTGGTCACATCAAACCATGCATGAGACCTTCCCTTATCACCATACTACCCTAGGGACAGTACACAGTGGAGTATGCAACAATAGTCATAGTATCAGATGGGAAAATGTCAGCTGACAGTTGATTATAGCATTTCATAAATAATTTATTGAAGTCAGAAACAAGCTCGTCAAGTTTCAGCTTTAAGGCTATAAATTTGGTTAACCAAAGATGGTTACTCTTTTTAAATTTGAACTATTTAAGGAACACTTCAACTAGTCTATCCATCATATCAATGGTGTTTGGCACAAGAGTCCTAAACCAATTCCTAGCTTCTCCTTTGAGAATTTGAATGAAAGGCTTCATACATATATCATCATATTCTGCTCCAAGATTTTCGCAGTAATATTGAAATTTGACTACATGCTCTTTGGCGGTGCATTCCCCTCATTATCAAATTTAGAATCTTTTTATCATACTTCCAAGGGATTTCATGTAGCTTCCCCTGAAAGTTGATGGGGAAGTAACAAACATTTACCCAAGCATTCATGGCTGGTGGAGAAGAAGGAGAAAGTAAAAGAGATTGGTAAGGGGATGATGGTGGATTATTTCTAGGAGAAAAGGGGACTAAAACAACTTGGGCTTGGGTCTGCAAAGCTGACAATCTAGCTAAGGGTTCAGATTCTTGTGTAGGAGTAAGAAGTAATGGAATCTTTGGTGTCCTAGGATTCAGAGACTTTGGGTGAGTTTGTTTGAACTTTTTGACTCATCTTATGTATCAATATTAATTTATCCTACATAAACAAGTAGACAAATTTATTTAGTTGTTTTTAATAATATTTTTTTGCTGAAGCAAGAGTAGGACCTTCTTTAACATTAATAAAATATAGAATTTAAGAAATGCCACTTAGAAAATTGGCGAAGGAGAACTGCCTCCTGAAGGAATTGAGAACTAGCCAAGGCAAAGGACTCGACCCAAAAACCTAACCTATCAAAACCTCTAAGCTGAATAGGAATAAATCAAAAATGAAACAAGGAAGTGGACGGACCAGATCCAACGAAAAAGGACCTACTGGACCTGCAGAGAACCGAGCCCCAAAGAAACCATACCACAAGGAGGGGCCCGCTCCAAACTCGCCGAGAAGCGAAACGCACACTAGAATCAACAGGGAAGAACCAACGGGCTCTATCCAACAGTTCTGAACAAAAATCCCCGAGGCAAGATGCACATCCCTTAAAGGGCCCCGCCTCCAACCTACTCGACTCATCTCCACCGAAGCTTACCTAAAATGGATCTAATGGTCAAGGGTCAATATTCACCCACCAAGAAATTCGGAAAATAACGTGCGATGAGGGCCCCACCAAAAAACATGATTGATCTTGAGCGTTGAATTTCCCACGCTCCATCGGACGACTGAGCCACATTGTCACACGGAATGAGTTATATTTGCGGAAAAATCCAACCTTCCTAGGAGTCTGAGACTCTCTAATGACAAACAAACCAAACAAGAGCTATCCCTCTCTAGATACACACCATTCTATGAGAATTCAAATGTTTTCGATCTTACCTTAGGTCCCACGCTTGTTGTAGCAGAGGCAAATGGAAAAAGTGGGTGATGCGTAAAAAATCAACGATCAGGAAACTCTGTCGACGACCACGGAGCATAACCCTGATCGTGGTCAAATTTTCTGCATACCTAGTGAAACCTCTCATCGTGAACTTATCTATCCAACCTAAAGAAGCCCTCTGACCACGGTCCATTATTGTTTTGCTTTTGTTCTTTTGTTTCTAAACTCTGCTTTGTCCTCCTCCTCTTGGTTATGACAAAGTTTTTTCAGATTGCTCTGCTCCATAGTGCTCCACTTCCTTGAAGTTGCTCTGTCCTTGCAGCTGACACCTGCCAGTATTCCTCCCTCTTATTGCACATACTTGCTTCTCTGTCTAGATCTTGAGGAATAAGCCCCTACAAGTCTAACAGCTAGAGGATTCTCAACTCTTCAACTGAGGGAGGATTTTTGGGGAGATTTCTAACTGTGGTGCCCACTGTCTCTTTAAGTTGTTTTTCTATCAGCTTCACCGGGTTAAGAGGGGCAGTCTTTACCTCTTTGAATATTCTCTTGTTCCTTTCTTTCCACACATTCCAGATAATGAAACTCGGCAAGAGATCCCATGCTGAATTAAGAATTTCATTAGTAGAAAAATAGTTCCTCTAGTTTATGAGAGTGTTAGCAATACTTTCTTTTTCTCTGTCAGACTGCTTGAAAATATTAGTAAAAAAATGCCAAATTCTATCGGTGTAGATACAGTTGTTGAGAAGATGCTCAATATTCTCCTCATGGGTCTCATAGATATGACATCTGGAGGGTCCCAGCATGCCCCTCTTTTTAAGGTTATCCCAGGTTAATATCTTCTTGTGGTGAACTAACCACATGAAGAGTTTGATTTTCATCCAACCTTTGTGTCTCCAAAGCTTCTGCCAAGTTTTATTTGGAGCTTGGGGTCCCTGATCAAGGAGAAAACCTTTAGCTTCCTTAATATTAAAGTTGCCCTCTTTGTTGTTACCCCATCTCAATTGGTCATGCCCTTCCGCTACTAAAATTATTCTCTGATCCATCATTATTTTAAGGGACTCTGCTTGACTGTTGTGGGTCCTTTCCTCTCTGCCTTCAATTTTTTTCCAAATTCTCCATTTACCAGCATTATGTGGATTCTCCCAAAAGTCTTTCACTTTTACTAAACCTTGACTGTTTGTCTCATGCTTGAGGCTTAGAAATTCCTCCTTCAGTAGATTTGGTTCTTGCTTCCATTTGTCCTCCCAAAAACGTTCTATATCTCCCTCTTTGATTTCCTAGAAAATGTTTTTTTGAACCACTTCTCTATTAGCCCAGGCCTTGTTCCATATGGGTGAGCATTTCCTAGTTCCTGTCATACGAATGATTTCAGAAGCCGACCATTCATTGGCATATTTTTCCTTCCAGATGCTTTCCCATTGCGCTTTAGGATCCTTAACCCACCTCCACCAGAGCTTGGCTCCAAGAGCCTTGTTGAGAATCTCAGGATCGTCCAAACCCAGGCTTCCTTGGTTCTTGGGTTTGCAGATATTTTCCCACGAAACTAAGGCCCATTTTTTCCTTGTTTCCTCTTTTCCCCAGAGAAAATATCATTGGATATTCCTAAATTGCTGTAAGACTCCTATTGGAGCTGAGAGGGTTGATAGCATAAAGATTGGAATCACTTGGAGAACTGCTTTAGTAAGAACCAATCTACCAGCTAAATTTAGAGATCTGTTTGTCCATTTCCTGACCTTGTCATGCATTTTAGTTACTAGAGGATCCCATATACCCTTGTGCCAGGGTTTAGCTGTGAGAGGAACCCCCAAATACTTGGAGGGAATGGATTCTCTTTGAAAGCCTAAAATTCTGGAGACATTTCTCTGTATGGTTATATGAGTGTTAAAGAAAAAGACTTTTGATTTGGAAAGGTTTACTTCCATACATGTGGCCTTCGTGAAGTCATTTAAAATTTATTTGTAAGCAAGTGCTTCTTTAACTGTGGGAATTCCCTATAGCATGGTATCATCTACAAACTGTTGATGAGTCAGAACTTGCCCATTCTCCGAAAGTTGGAGTCCCTGAATTTTTCCCATTACTCTTGCATGCTTGATGGACCGCCCCAGCCCTTCCATCATGAGGATGAAGAGAAAAGGTGAAAGTGGATCACCCTGTCTAAGACCCCTGGAAGGGAGAAAAAGTTCAGAAGGAGAGCCATTCACTAAAATAGAAAAGCTGGAAGAAGTCACAAGGGCCATGACCCATCTAACCCAATTTTGATCAAAACCAAAAGCTGTGAGCACTTTTTTGATGTAAATCTAGTTTACTTTATCATATGATTTCACTATGTTCAGTTGCATGATCATGCCCTCTCTCTTGTTGCAATTTAACGAGTGCACCACCTCGTGAGCTTGAATTATGTTGTCTAGAATTTGTCTTCCTTCTACGTACCCTATTTGTTCCCCAGAGATGAGCGTGGGAAGCAAGGGTTTAAGTCTGTTGGCCACAACCTTGGAAATTATTTTGTAGACCAAATTGCATAAGGCAATGGGCCTATAGCTCTCAAGAGCTTGAGCATTATCCTTTTTTGGAATAAGCGCAATGAAGGAGGTATTGAGAGATTTCAAAATGGTCTTGTTCCGCCTGGAGTCTTCGACAATCTCAACAATATCCCTTTTAACAATATGCCATCAGGATTTGAAGAAATCCACATTAAATCCGTCTGGACCTGGTGCCTTGCTGTTTTGCATTTCCTTTAGGACCTCACTGATCTCCTTTTCAGTGACAGGTCTGTTGAGATTACAATTGTCTTCTTTGGATACCAGTTTAGGAATATGTTCTATTAAGTTCTTAATGAAAGGTTCTCTTCCTGAAAAGTTTTCCTTGGCAATGCCCTGAAAATTCTTTACTAACACTACATCTATCTCCTCATGGGATTGGAGAATATGGCCATTCTCGTTCTTGATCGAAGAGATTCTGTTGTGATTTCTGTTCGCAATGGTAGATCAGTGGAAAATTTTAGTATTTCGTTCTCCTTCTTTTAGCCAGAGAACCCTAGATTTTTGTTTCCAAAAAAATTCTTCTTGATTACACAACATTTCCAATTCTTGGTGATATTTCTCTGCTTTTTCATTTTTGTCTTTATCAAAGCCATTCTTGATCAGAGCTTGGTTGAGCTCTAGGATTTCGCTTTCTATAATTTTTTTACTTGTGAAAATATTGCCAAATTCCTTCTAGTTCCATTCCTTTAGCTTCTGCTTGATGTTTTTAAATCTCTTGTGTAACAGGTACATGGATGATCCCTGTATCTGTAGGTCTTCAGCCCACCATTCTTCAATGTTGCTAATGAAATCCGAGTGTGAAAGCCAAATATTTTTAAACCTAAATGGTTTGTTTCTTGGGGTACCAATGCCCTTGATATCCATTTGAATCGGTCAGTGATCTGAGCCTCCAAAAGTAAGGATATCAGCTGTAATTTCCTTGTCTAGAAGCATGAGCTCTTCCGAGATCATGAATCTGTCTAGTTTTGAAGCTACCTGGTAATCCCCTCCTCTTTTATTGTTCCAAGTGAAAAGACCATTATTTGTCTCAATGTCCACTAGCTTCATGTTTTCAGAAAAACTTTGGAAAGCTGAGGAATCTCTGTTTAGTGCTCTTGTGCCCCCTTTTTTCTCTGAGAGAGATCTAATCATATTGAAATCTCCTCCTATAACCCACAGTATCCTTGCAAATATGTTTCGAAGGTCCACTAGGGACTCAATAAACTTGATTTTGTCCTCTAACCTTTGTGGGCAGTAAACATTCATTAAAAGATAAGTCTCCCTGTCTCCTACATGCTGAATGACAACTGATAAATAATTCCTCGTTGCTTTCGCATCAATAATACGTATTTTATGGGGATTCCATAGGATGAGGATACCCCCTGCTATATTTTCTGCTTTGACTTCTATAAACTCATATCTGCTGAGCCACTTACTATGGATTTGTCTTATCTTTTGGACAGAGATTTTCGTTTCTTGGACAAAAATAATATCTAGAGCTACCTGTTTCATTCTATTGTTCAAAATTCTCTATTTTCTTTAACTTCCTAGACCTCTGATGTTCCAAGTTGTAAACTTCATAATTACAGATTGGTAAAGGAGTAGCTGGTTAGGTCTTTCATCTTACTTGAGTCTATCATGAGCTTCCCACATTCCATTAATAGCTAGTTTTGCTTTTTTATACCCCTTTTTTTCCCCAGGTTTCTTGGAGCTAATACTGGAGTTGATTTTACCACTTTCACTCCCTGCTTACCCTATCTTTCGCTGTTGTGATCTTCTCCCAAGGCCTTTGTCTGAGTTTTCCATAAGAATAGCTGCTTTATTCGATTGCATTCTTCTTGTGGTAGAGATTCTACTCCATTAGTTGTACCCTTACTCAAGAACCCTTTTAGATCTAGGTTTTCTCTGTCAAGAATCTCTTGTAACTCATTGTCTTCCATTTCCATCTCGCTATGGGTCATCTCCTAATCCATATCCATCTCTGGTTCACTCATCATTATCTCTTAAAGTTTTTCCTTTACCTGCTCCTGAACTTGTTCTACCTCATTTTCCTGTTTATCATCTTCATCCTTCCCAAATTGATTTTCAACTGCTACGTCCTCCTCCTCTTCAAGAACTTGGAACTGATTTTGCCTCACTTTTGGTCTCCACTTTGGTGTTGTTTTGGCCCATTTTTTCTATTTTTACCTTTGTGAGTTACTTTATGAAAGCCATTTGTTTCTTTCATTATGTTAGGTTTGCTTTTGTTCTTTGCCTTACTGAGAGGATAGTCTATCAGAAGGTGCCCGTGTTCATGACATTTTCAACATCTAAACGGAATGTGCTCATAGTCTATCATTTGCACCCATTCCTCATCATAAACCTCCAGTATGACCTCGCCTGGAAGAGCTCCAGATAGGTCCATTTCCACACAAATCCTAGCAAAGGAGGTATATTTTCCCCTTCTTGTTACTTCAGAAGTTTTAACAAACCTTCCTAATTTATTTCCTATGGTTGTCAGTGATTCTATTTGCCAATAATCCAGAGGTAGCGAATAGAGTCTTACCCAAACCGGCACTGAGGTAAAGGTTTCCGACTCTGGCATGAAGTTCATCATCCACGGCCACATGTAGAGTCCTGCTGCTGCATAGAAGTAGGGCCCACCTTCAAACGCTCTATCTTTGTCCTCAATGCTTGCAAACACCACAGTGAAAAATCCCTTGGAACCTAGATGAAGATCAATGATTCCTTTAGGTTTCCAGTGGTATCTGATCCATGTTTGTAACGCCTTTTCTGTGGGCCATAGTCCCATGAATTTGCATATGATTACATATATCTGCAAGTGCTCCCTGTGGGCCTGCAGCTCAAGGTTATTTAAGATAACTCTGGGAGTGACTTTAGCTTTGGGCTTGCATGGTCCCTTTTGTTTCCTGTTTTTTGTCATTTTCCTCTTTGTCTGTTGTGTCAACATTCTCCTTCTCCTTGTAACTTTTTATTTCCTATTCCCTATTTCTTCCTCCTTCCATCGTTTTGCCTCTGTCTGATTCTGGAGGGGCCTTGCTCTTGTTAACCATGACCTTTCTGAATGAGGGAGTGGAGCTCCCTCCTCTACCCCCGTCCATGGCGAAAATTCCACGCTGAAACCCTTCGATTTGGTTTTCTGCTCTTTCGCTCTCCTGCACTATTATCTCTGGTTGTTTTTAATAATAAATATTGGAGAAAAAACTAAATTACATTTATGTGTGAAAGAATGAAGAATCTCATCAAGTCAAACTATTCCCAATCAATCACATTTGATAGTTAAGTAAATAATGAAGAAAAATAATAAAACAAAAAAGAAAAAAATAAATTAAAAGAACATATTTTTAATGAGATCCAAGTTTAATGTGCAAGTAAACCCTATATAACACGTATCATTAGAGTTTCATTCTACAACAAATAAAATCAAATAGGATTTAAGAAATACTTAAATGTCAATATTCAATACATTTAAATCATTATTGTATTCAATATTATTGCATAATCAAGTTATATCAATAACCCTGCACAATGAATTAGTAAATAAAACCTCACATAAAAAGAGAAGGGAGAAATAAATGAATCATGATAATATTAAATAAAAAACGTCACAGTCACAATGAGAAGAACCACTACCAAGTACATTATGATTGTAAAAAATAATAAGTCTTCATCTTTAACCCACCATCCTTCAATCTGCAAAAAAACTCCTATGGTAATAAAACAAGGGTAGATTGAAGGATGGTGGGATGGAGATGGAGACTTATTATTTTTTATGGCCATAATGTACTTGAAACAGTGATTCTTCTCATTATGTCTGTGAGGATTTTTATTTATTAATATTATGATTCATTTTTTTCTTCCTTTTGTTTTTATGTGTACTTTTAATGTGAGATTTTATTTACTGGTTCATTGTGCAGGGTTATTGATATAATTTGATTATACAATAATATTGAACATAATATTAATTTAAATGTTTTGAATACTTGACATTTACAGATTTTTTAAATAATATTTGAGTTTATTTGTTGTAGAATGAAACTTTAATGATACATGCTATCTAGGGTTTACTCACACATTAAACTTGGAACTCATTAAAAAACAATTCTTTTAATTTATTCATTTTTCTTCTTTGTTTTATTATTTTTCTTCATTATGTACTTCACTGGAAAATGTGAATGACTGGGAGTAGTTTGACTTCATCATATTCTTAAATCTTTCACACATTAATTTAATTTACTTTTTTCTCCAATATTTATTATTAGAAATAATTAAATCAAACTTCTTAATTGTTTGTAAATGTTAAATTAATATTGATACCTCATATCATATTGTTTTAACTACACATTTTAATTAGATGCATTTAAGCCGGTTAATTTCAATTTCCTTCTTTTCCTTTTGTTTTAAATTTTAATTTGTGCTAATCCTAATGTTGTGTGTGAGTTATGATATATTAATTTAAACCTCATGTTTGTCATAAATGATATTTTGATGTAATTAGTTTCATGTGTTATGTGTTTACCACCTACCTTCCCTAAAAACCTTATTTGATTTAAAACTCTCTCATATTATTAACCTGGACTAATTTATTTGCTTAAATATAATATTTCTTTAATTAACATTATTACTAGGGAATACCTATGTGGTGAAAGGGAGGCCAACCCTTGTGACCTAAAGAGGGAGGATTCTTGAAATTCTTAGTGAATGTCTTCTCGGGTTGTTGTTAGTTACCAAGACAATCTAAGAACCAACATTCTTCTCAAATCTCAATTTCTTTAACAATGTCAGCACCATATCAAGCATTTTTTACCACAACTTTCTTTTCATACTCCTTACACATAAATAGAAAGGGATTGCATTAAGTCATAAGTGCTAAACCTATAAACATAAGGTTTGGTTTTCTTAAATCTAATGAAATTGTGGTGGAACTAGTTAGTCATATCATGACCATGCATGGGACCTTCCCTTATCACCATACTACAATAGGGACAGGAACCTATGTTTTCTTGTGTGGGGCATGTTGGTATCTTCATCGATGTTATAGATGCTCGCTGGTAGTGGAGCACAACCAATGGTATTGGACTAAGTCCAGTGTGTAATCCTCTCACTTCTTCTATTAAGGTAACATACGATGGGGTATGCTGACATCTCCACTGGGGCTATGAACTCTCACTAGCAACGGAGCAAGGTCAGTGGTATTGGAATAAGTCCAATGTGTAATCCTCCCACTTCTTCTGTTGAGGTAACTTCCGATGAGGTATTCTGACATCTCTGTTGAAGTTATGAATGCTCATTGACAGTGGAGCAAGGCTAGTAGTATTGTTCTAAGTCCAGTGTGTAATCCTCTCATCTTGTTAAAACACATGTTTCCTAAATAAATTGAAAGACTACCTCTAATATGAAGAGTAAACAAGAATTCAGAAAGTTCCTTATCTGAGAATAATGGATGACTCCCTTGGGGCTATGGATGCTCATTGGTAGCAGAGCAACATCTTATTATGGAAACTCATGTTATGCACCCAAAAATAGAAGCAAACCCCTAATAATTGGTCTTCATGGTTTCAATAAAACCTTATACCAAAATGAAAGTCATTCATATGAATTTAATTATTACTATGATTTATTCAATTTCTTGATAAAAATTTGTAAGCATGTATGACTTATATATGGTGTTGAAATGCTCTTGGGGAGAGATATATACCAGATTTTCATTATGTACTCTAACAATTATCATAGTTACCTTGATACATTGAATATGAAAACAAGTGTCTTATGTATGTGAATACTCATTGAACTCATTAATCCTTAGGTACTAAGGCCTCATGTGACTTATCTTTGTTTTCGTTCTTTCTATCAATCAACTGAAACTTTAAGATGTAAATGTTTTCCTTCTATTGCTTTACATTTTTCTCTTTTTGGTTTTCTTTTTCTTCATGAGTTGACTCCATGCCTAATGCGAAGGCACTTGGTTTGCAGTTCTTAAAGCTTCGTAGGGAGGCATCATCCCCAATTGGATCCAGATGTTGGTGCTTGATTTGGCTCTCCTTAGAAACTATCCCTCTCCATCGGTTTCACTTTGTGCCTCCCTTTCCATATAATTTCATCTCCTATTCTTATGATCAAATAGTGTGTTTAAATATTTATAACAAAATTTTCATCTTTATCCTACATTAAATATATAATTATAATAATCATTATAACTCGTAAAAAAATCATTATTGTATTAAACTAAAACATTAATTTTAAATTAATAATACATAAACCTTTATAAATATAACTATTTTATAATATTAAAATATAAATTAAATATTCAAAATATATTTTTAATTATTAATAAAAATTAAATATTAATAATAAAACATAAATTAAATATAAAACAAATGCATAAATTAAAATATAATACAAAATTATAAAAATAAACAACACATACATATATATAACAAAACATATAACATATAAATAAAGTAAACTATATATAATAATAATAATATAATATAATAATAATATCCATTTTTAAGGTCACAGCCAAGCCAAACACCAAATTTGTGTATGAGACCCCTTTGTTTGTGGGACAAGGGACTCACCTCTGCGTAGCAATTTGACTACTAAGCCTACAAAAGCATACATACTCTACCCGCTTTGGTTTTGAACCTGTGATCTCTTGGGAGGAAACACATGCTCTTAAATATTAAGCCCACTCAAACTATATACATACCACCCTAACAACTAACCTACATCCCTCGTGCACCACACCTTTAACCTAATAAAAAAATCAACCAAATCAATTTAAAGATCCGTGAAATACCTCCACACTCCACATACATATAATAAAGCATACCTCCACGTGCACTCTCCATAAAAAGCACATTGTATTGGAAGCCCCAAATATAATTAAAACATCCGTTATAAAGGTCCCAACAAATTTTAGTACCCATAACATACCAAAACATGAATCAAACATTGATTTTAAATGAAAAGGCATCGGACCTGCCACGATACCGATCAAGTCTACGTCGATGACAATTCAATCACGAACCCTCCAACAACGTACAACTCATCGAGCCTAGGTTTCCAATAATTTTTCTCTCCTCCACACGATTCAACTGGTAATGTGTTGAGTTTAATGTTCTCAATAAGTTTATATATATAAACTTTATTTATATAATATCTAAACTATACCCTAGAATGTATTTCAAATTTCTATTTAAAATTGATATTAAAATAAAAATATGGAATTTATAGTTGAAAATTTAAGGCATATATATATTTGGGATTTTATTCACTTAAACTTAAAATTTGTGTCTAATAGTTGAATGGACGAATTGTGCAAACATAAATTCATTTGTAACATGGTAGGAGCATTGAGGTCTCCAATTGTGCAAACATAAATTCATTTGTAACATGGTAGGAGCATTGAGGTTTTATTGTAGGCTTTATACAAATGCAAACATTCAACATTTAAAAGGAAAACGATATTAAACTTAATATACATTTAGTTTTAGATTCTATGTTATGTTGAATGTTTTCGAAAATATATTTATGTTAAATACATATTTTATTGCTTAATGTTTTATATAGCTGAGAACATTTCATTATGTTTTACTTAAGATAAAAATCAAAATTCATTTAACAGATCTATGTGAGAAAATATTATAAGGAGAACATTATGAAGGGTAAGTTTATATTTTGATTTTATTTATCATTGTGCTTTATATTAAAGGACTAATTCTACTTTTGTTTATGCAGGAAATATTATTTAAAGACTTTTTAATGTGAAAGATTTGAGCGGAAGTTAACTAAAGACATATCATATATATTTCATTTAGGAAAAATATTATTATTAATGTAATTTTATTTAGGAAGTTACGAGAACTAAATGGAAAACAAATTCCCAAAAATGTAAAAGAGAATGTAAGGGGTTTTTTGAGGAGCTTTTTAGCAGATTGAAGGATGGTGGGCTAGAGATGAAGACTTATTACTCTTTACAACAATGATTGACTTGCTATAGTGGTTCTTCTCATTGTCATAATGAATTATTTTATTTAATAATATCATGATTCATTTCTTTCTTCCTTTTCTTTTCATGTGTTCTTTTAATGTGAGGTTTTATTTATTGGTTCATTGTGCAAGGCTATTGATATAACTTCATTATACAATAATGATTTGAAACCTTTGAATACTTGATATTTATGGGTATTTAAATTATATTTGAGTTTATTTGTTGCAGGTTGAAATTCCAAAATGATATATGTTATCTAGGGTTTACTTGCAAGTTAAATTTGAATGTCAAAAAAGCTAATTGTCTTTTTATTTTCTTTTTTATTTTTTATTATTCTCTATTGTATTTACGTCACTAGCTAATGTGATTGATTTTGAATAGTTTGACTTGATTAGATTCTCAAATTTTTCACAGTTTAATTTAAAGTACTTTTTTCCAATATTTATTATTAAAAATAATCAAATCAAATTTTGTAATTTTTTTTGTGTGGATAAATTAATATTGGTACTTGATATCATATTATTTTAACTAAACATTTCAATTATATATATTTAAGATAGTTTATTTTAATTTCTTTCTTTTCTTTTTATTTTAATTGTTAATTTGTACTAACCCTAATGTTGTGTGTGAGTTATGATATCTTAATTTAAAACTTCATATTTTTCATAAAAGTTATTTTAATTTAACAAGTTTCTTGTGTTATGTGCCACCCACCTTTCTTTCCCTAAAACCTCAATTAATTTGAAAAACTCTTTTATTATTAATTTGGCTTAATCATTTTTCTTTTAGAGAATATTTCATTAATAATTGTAACATCCTACTCCCACATCTACCCAAGTAACAAATCGACCGGGGTAAAAATGTGACAACGAGTTACTATGATATGATTAAACTCCACATATATCATTTAAGGAAGTGAAACTGACAAAACAAAGCCAAGCTGACCTTCTACACATGCAACAAATCCCTCAGAAGCCATCCAACCCATCCACGTGATCAGCCCCTGAGACAAACTAACATTTTGCTGCATTAAAGCCTCAGACGCTCCCTTGACATGAGCATGTATGCGACTGGGAACCTCCAGTTTCTCCCACAGCAAGGCATGCCTACGACTGGGGACTTTTCTAGGTAGTTTTGTGCAAGTGACTCTAGATTTTGTGCCACTTTTTCAGGGTCAGGACTTAGGCCATTGCCCAAAACTCCAGGGAACTTCCAGAAATGAAAAGTGACATCAAAACAATGATACAAATAGAAATACTTGAAAAAGGACTTGACTAGACCCCTACTAGCCATGACAGGCATTTTGTCAAACATGTCACAAATGTGCATACTACAAGTTTAAACAACATATATGAGCATATGGGTCTCCCACTTATATGAGAATCACTAAGAAGCATTGTTACCTCATCACCATAACTGCATTACCATCTATTAAGTCATATATTAATTGTACATTTAGTGATTAACTAGAACATGATGAGATCCATACATGATCACTATCATAAAAATCACTCATAACCAACATATAACTAGTAGAAATATCAAGGATAGAACAACCATATAAGCCACATATAAAAAAATACCAAGGATAAAGAG
Organism: Pinus taeda; assembly: GCA_000404065.3. Taxonomy (NCBI): domain Eukaryota; kingdom Viridiplantae; phylum Streptophyta; class Pinopsida; order Pinales; family Pinaceae; genus Pinus; species Pinus taeda. The sequence continues at coordinate 102,722 of APFE030251439.1, forward strand.
CTCGTTTTGATGATTGCATAAGTCGACCTGGTATGGGACTTCCACAAACCCCCTGACCATAAACTAGGATGAACCAAATCTTTCTTTCAGCCAGCCACCCTCATGCCATATTCCAAGCATGAATGTGGGATCTCATCAAACAAATCAATCAAAACCATCCAAGGCTTCCAGAGGCCAAACCACCTAAACCCTCAACTAGTTATTCCACGTCATGGTTGAACATCACTAACCATCACCAGATTGGTCTCTACCCAAGCTATTCAGGGCTATTTGTTCCAACCAAGGCTTCTACGACTAGTAACTAAACCCACCAAGGGCTTCCAGAGCATTAGTCCAACCAAGGTTTCCAAGAACTAATAACTCAACCCACATCCAAAGGAACAAGAAAACCAACCAAAGAACAAAAGTAAAACCCACAATGCCATGGCTATCCAGGAAATGGAAAAGCTAGGCAAAACCACTTTAAATCTAAGTAATCCTCCATGATAATGATAGATCATGATCAAATAACCACATTCATATTCCATGCATGCCAAAACCAACAAGGAAATCATACATGCAACTCTGTACCTACAAGAAAAATCCGTCGTAGCTACTGATCCTGATGCCCTCATGCACTTTCATGCATTTCCTTTTCCTTCTTGCTTCAAATCCCAAGTATGCCACAGTCCTCCAAGAGTGCTCTAAGAAAACTCTAAGTGTCCAAGAGTATGAGAGAGAGAATAGAATGAGAGAACCAAAACTAAACTAACAAAAGTCTGTGAACTGATCCTCAGAAGTATTTTTATTAATGAGGCCTCTAATTTCTTCAAATTTCGATTATTTTCCTTCATTTTCCTCACATGAAAACTGTGACCTTTCACCTTCCTTTCCAATTCCTTTTTCATTGTCTTTGCTAATTTCCTTGGCCATTAATAAACTGAAGTGACACCCCACTAAGATGTTTTTCCCACCATCCATCTTAGAATACATGTCCCATTACCAAGGTCTTATTTTACCTTTATTAATTTTTACATGGATTTTTTACTAGAGTTGTTACAGGACCCTCCCCCTTGGGGGAACACCATCCTCAGTTTTCAATGACACCTACAATCAACAAGAATGATGAACGAAAAACATACTGCCCATGAAGCTTTATAACTTATCTTGTTACAGTATTTATAATGATCAACTTGCTAAGAAGAAAACCAACATGACAACATAACAATCATGACAACCATAAAGACACAACACCATACCGCTTATTAGAGATTTATAACACATTTCATGGTGGTATTTACATCCATATATTTATGTGCATATACCAAAAACATCATACCAATCATATACCAAAGACATATATCAAGGACATTCACTCAACCAGGTAATAGAGAAGGATACATAGCCTATATATGATGTGTCATCTCCCATGTAGCTTCATTAGGCCCAAAGTTCTTCCACTGCACTTTGACATGCTTGATTGCTTGGTTTCAGAGCATGAGTGTCTCTATTTGCAATATACACTGAGGTTCCGATGAAAATTCTCCTTTTGGCTCCACCTGCAATACACGCCCGTCAATCACATGATCAACATATTTAACATACTTTTTAAGAAATGAAACATGGAAAACCTCATGGACTTTGACTATCAGAGGCAGTGTAAGTCGATAGGCTACTGGTCCAATACTTTCAATAATATTGAAAGGTCCACAAAACCAAGGTGCGAGCTTGGCACATGATCCAATCCTCAAGGAGCTCTTCCTGGGATTGATGTGCAAGTACACTTGTTCCTCAACCTAAAACTCCTTAAACAACTTGTTTTGATTTGCATAATTTTTTTGTCTATCCTATGTTTCCTTTAGATTCTTATTTATTACCTACATTTCCTATTCCATTTCTGCCAACATATCTAGTCCTATCAATACCCTATTAACTGGATCACTCCAACTAATATGAGTATTACAACTCTGACCATAGAGTGCCTCAAACAGACTCATCCTCAAAGACTCCTGATACCCATTGTTGTAAGTGAACTCTACCAGTGGAAGATACTCTTCCCACTTTCACTGCTGATGCATCACATACATCCTCAACATATCCTCCAATATCATGTTGGCCCTCTATGTCTGCCCATCTGTCTATGGATGAAAAGTTGTGTTGAAGGCCAACTCTGTGCCCAAACCAACAAATAAATCCTTCCAAAACCTAGAAGTAAACTTAGCATCCATGTCTGACACAATCTTCTTCAGGATATCACGCAACCTCATCACATCCCTGATGAAATCCTGTGCTACATCGTTGGCTAAATAAGTAGACTTCACTGGAATGAAATGCACTACCTTTGTCAACCTGTCAACCACAACCATAATCGAGTTATGTTGTTTAGATGTCCTCGACAAACCTATGATGAATTCCATGGAAATGAACTCCCATTTCCACTCTGGAATTGAGATCAATTGTAGTAACCCACCTGGATGCTTACACTTTTCCTTTACCTATTGACAATCCAAGTATCTCACCACAAACTCTACCACTTCTTTCTTCAAGTTCGACTAGTTGTAGAATTTCTTCACCATTGATAATTTCTTCTAATATCCCAAGTGACCTGAATACGATTTCGCATGAAACAACCTTAAGATAATCTTCTTGAGATCGTTGTCATTTGCCACATATATCCTATCCCTAAATATGGCCAAGCCATTTGTTGTGAGGCGATAGTCCACATCCTATGCACCTGCACCTGTACCTGTACATGTACCTGTGCTTGTAATTATACTATGCTATAACCCGTGCTTGCATTCCATGTACTTGTTATCCCGTTGACTTGCCTGTAAGATCCAAGCCTATAAATTTGTCCCATAATAACTCATAGCCACTATGTGGTTCACCTGTATCCATCTTCTAAGAGCATCTACAACCATGTTCTCTTTACTTTTAATGTACTTGATCTCAAAGTCGAACTCGTTGATTGTGGCCAACCATCTAGCTTGCCTAGCACTCAAATTCGGTTGGTCAAATAGATACCTCAATCCACTTTGATTTCTCATCAGTGCAAATCTCCTGCCAAGAAGATAGTTCCTCCAAATCTTCAATTCATAGATGATCATTGCCAAATCATCATCATGTGTTGGATAATTCTGCTCATGCTCATTCAACTTTTGTGATTCATAACATACTTCCACTCCTTTCTGCATAAGAACTCCACCAAGTCCTCTCTTGCAAGCATCTATGCATACCACAAAATATTTGTCCGAATATGTAATCTTGGCTCTAATTATTTGTAGGGCCTTTCTCCTTGTTATGTTTGAATTGCATTTTTTCATTGATTTTTATTGGCTCCTCTATTTATTTTTAAGGCCTTAGCTCCTTGTTTTATGTTTGACCTTGATTTTTTTTTAAGTTTTTCTATTTTTGATTATTTTTAGTTTTGATTTTATTTACATTGTTGGAATATTTTTTTATTATGTTAATTTCTTTCAGAATAATTTTATTAATTATTTCTAGGATCTTGACTCTATTAATTATTTTTAGGACTTTGCTCCTTGTTTCATGTTTGACTTTGAATTTTTATTTCTTTTTAATTCAATTATTTTACTATATACCAAACCGTTACTTATTATTAGATTTTATTTAATATAATTTAATCTTAAAAATTAATGTTTTACATTGAAATATTATTTTTCAAAATCTAGTCGTTTATTATAGTCATTAACTTGACTAAGGGTCTCTATATTGTTCTCTATTTATGTTGGTGCCATGATCTGCCCCTTCAAATTGTCCAGACAATGAACCACACTGGATGGTTTGAAAGGTGTCAAATTTTCTTTTCCTGTTTAATTACTACCGAAAAATATTGTCGTAATTGCTCAAAACTTGCTGCACATTATTTTTTCCATTCAATCTTCTTATCTTTTCATTGCAATGACATGATAGGATATGCAATGTGAGAGCAGTTCTTTATGAACTTATTGTATTAACCTGCTCACCCCATAATTGATCTTACCTCATCCACGTTTCTAGGAGCTGCCTGTTCCATGATAGCCCTTATCTTCTATGGATCCACTATTATGACTTCCTTGGAAACAACATGTCCCAAGTAATGTACCTCTGTCTGAAATAAACTACATTTGCTAAGCTTAGAATGCAACTGATGCTCTCTTAGGAATCTCAACACTGTTGCTAAATGTTCGACATGCTCTTCCTCATTCTTAGAATATATCAATATATCATCAATGAATACAATAAAAAGCTTGTCTAGATAACGACGAAGCACACTATTCATCAAGCACATAAAAGTAGTTGGAGCATTAGTCAAACCAAATGGAACTACAACAAACTCATAATGTCTGTACTTGGTCCAGAAAGATTTCTTGTGAATGTCATCTTATGTAATGCTTACCTGATGATATCTCGATCTCAAATCAATTTTCGATAGAATTGTTGCTCCCTTCTACTGATCGAACAAATCATCAATCCTCGGTGATGAATACTTGTTCATAATGGTCACCTTGTTCATCTGCCTATAATCAATGCATCACTTGAGAATACCATCCTTCCTCTTCACAAACAATATTGGTGCGCCCCATGGTGATACACTTGGCCTAGTGTATCCCTTGTCAAGAACTTCCTTTAACTGCAACTTTAGCTCTACCAACTTTGGGGTGCTCATCCTATATGGTGCTTTTGATGCTAGTATTACCCTGGTACCAACTCAGTAGAAAAATCCACTTCCTTGTGAGGCTAAAACTCTTAAATCTTTGCAGGAAATACATCCTAAAACTGTTGTGAAACCAAGTACCTGCTCAAAACATCCACATCCTCAACTTCCTCACCTTTGTCACTAGAAATATGTACTGCAAATAACATAAACCCTTTCCTATGACTACCCTTCGCCCGCATAGTTGTCACCATTCTAATTGATGTTTCCTTGTTCTTACCTTGCAAGACTCTTTGTTCTCCAATGTCATCCAAGCACTTAATAGATTTGTCATAGTAGTCCACTTTGGTCCTATGGAGATACAACCAGTATGTTGGGTTACTAATTTGTCATTATTATTATCACCTTTTAACATCCATTTCATCCATTTTTATTATTCTTTTATCACATTATTTACCATAATTTATTATATAATTCTATTTCATAATTATTTATGCTCTTGTGGATAAGTAATATTTGTTCTTCTTTGCTTTTAATAAATTGATGATTATTATGCATGATCTTGCTAATAATGTTTTATTGATGAATTGTTTATAACATCACTCATGATTTTAGACTCCAAGATCTCTTCCAGAATGCAAATTTGATCTTTAGCTCATAATCAAATATTCAAACTCAGAATTTCACTGGTGTTACACAAAAAATTGTCACCATGACTTTCTATAGTTTGTGTGAGTCCATCAACACTCATACATACCTCCTTTGTAAGTCTTAAGCCTCAACTCTTCATGTCAAGCCTTGAAAATGGGAGAAAGACCTTAAAAATATCTTAAATCCTGGTTTCACACTTTCTCCTAGCATTGCCTGCGGTGCCGCACCCAATGGTCATGTTTCCTGCGAACCTGACCTCTTTGTCTGTTGAGTAATGGGTGCGAACCCTTGCAAAAGTTAAAAAGGCGTGAGTTCATTCTTAAAAACTCATCTTGGGTCACTTCTAGACACTTCTAGAAGGACTATTGCGCTGGCAAGTCCGCTCCACCTTGGTTCATCCATTCCATAACTAAGGGAGCTAACTCCATGATATGAGGTGCTTATCCCATTGAAGGAGGAACTTATCCCTTCAATGGTGGACCTGCAACTTCCTCCATTTGCACTATAAATTCAGGCATTGGTTTGGTTGTAAGGAGGGTTGAAAGATGAAGATTCTTGAGGGTAAATGCTGCTGGAAATTAGACTTTCTTTTTGAGCTTGTGAGAGGAGAGATCACATACCTTTCATGTCATTTGGGAAGTGAGTGAGGCTTTTCAAAGTAGAGGAGACTCCCGTTGGACCCTAGAAAAAACTTGTGCAACATCAAGGCAAAGGTTGTAAGGTTATTTTATTCATAAAGTTAATACAATCAAGTTTGTTTTTCTCAATGAAATGTCTCTAATGGTTTGTTTTATGAGCTCCTTGATCTTCATAATGAACATCTTTTATTATAATATCTATGCAGGTGTTCTTTGATGTGTGTTTGTTTGTGTATGCATGTTATTGAAAAGGAACTGCTTGAAGCTGTTGGAATAAGGCTGCCAAAAACAAGCATTGGACCGAGGTAGGGTCTGTTACACCTCTTAGTTTTCATTTATGAATTGAAACATGTTTAGAGAAAAGTAGATTTTCTTGTGCTCTTTGTTGCTAGATATCATTCGATACTAGAGAGATCGGTCTTGTCCGCAAGAATGATTTATTCGGACAACAAATTGGCGACTCCACTGGGGACTGGTTTGGTTTGGTTTTTGATTTGTCTTTGCTTTGACTTGAGAAACTTGAGTTTTGGTTTCTAATTTTGCCTTGATGTGTGTGATTTTGGGTATTTGTTAGATCCTGGTTTGATTTTTATTTTTCGAAATTTTGGAAGAGGACCGCACCTTCTGCATTAGTTATAGTGCGGACCTGTCTGCACTGTTATAGTGTAACACAGAGTGGCACTGCACCTGGTTCTACTGGGGGCCTGTGGACCCTATCAAAAGTTTGAAAAACCTAACATCCATCCACCTAGTTAGGTTTAGTTTTTGTCCAAAGCTGTTAGTTTATGCCCAGACCTGCACTTGTCTTGACAAAAGTTCCTTGTGAGTTAGTTTTCATTGGCATTATGGTTTGAAGTGATTTTCTAGAAGTTTTACCTGTTGGATTGATTTTTGCCTGGTCTTTGTTATCTCAAAAACTGACCCTAGAAGGCTGCAGACGAGGAAGACCTCAAGTAACTATTTCAAACCTACTTTAGGCTAAGGCTTAGCCTCCTCAACCTGAGAGGGCTCTCTCAAAAGGGTTACTGATTTTGATTATAGTTAAGATGGCTAACTCTTGTGAAACAAATGTAAAAATATGAATGGTGGAAACACATTTAGCAACTATCCATTGGGCTTATGGAGTCAACATCATTTCAGTATACAGTGGTATTAACCTTACATAGAAGTCAGTGCATTCAGCATTCAACACATTCAGAACATACCAAAAGCACATGGGACTACACAGTCTATGAATGCATACAGGAAGTTAGAGCACTATAAGTGAATTCTAAGTGATTACACATTCATACCACTGCAAATATTAGGAAAAGAACAATACCACACATTTTGAACATCAAATCCCTCATGAATCTTGAGAAGCAAAGCCAAACTTGTATTACCAAAACAGAGTATTACATAAGCCAAATCTCAGTGTTTTGTCAATAAATTTTCCAACCCTTAATACATTAGTTCTTCTCCCATATATAGAGTTCATGTAGATTCCTTCCTCCAGCATGAGGGGAATTCGAATTCCTCCTAATTTGACACCTATTGACACTTAAAACTAACTATTTAATACGAAGGACAACTAACTAGGAGTCCTAGAGACCCAATACAACTAGGAGTGTAACTCCTTATTATGATTACAACAACCTTATATAAACATTTAAAACATTATTTGACACCTAAAACTCCATGAAGTCGAATTTGATGGTGCTCATAACCTTCTAGCTGGCCCTTGATGACTCATCCTTTTGTTGTTCCTAGAAACTAGGAGACTGTCCCTTGCTCTTTTCTGGCTGAAACATAGGTCTTGGGACAGAGCAAGCTGTGCTGAAAAAAAGCCTCTCTTGGTTTTTTGAAACACCTTTTCTACCACCCAGAATGTGCCTTTGAAAAACAGGCGTAAAACAGAGAAATATGCTTATAAAAAACTGCACCTACAGCGGTTTCGTAGTGCAAGTTTGGTCCTTCATTTCTCCCAGATCATAATGGATTTGAAGAAAGTAGAAGAGGTTTTTTTACTTCAGTACCTTAGGAATGAACAAATCTTTCACTTTTCAGAGAGGAGTTTTCCACTGCTCAGAAACTCTTCTAGAAGTTGACTGGTAGAAACTAGGAGACAAAGTTCCTCCTTTTTAGAGTTTCATTTTTATTCCTATCTTCAACCTTGTACTACTTGTTTTTCCCTTGCTGGATGTTTAAACCTTGTAAATACTCCCTTTCAGAAATCCTTCTTCACAAATATTTACTTTTTGTCTCTCAAAATTGGTCCATCAAGTCATAATATGCAGCTACAGCAGTTTCGCAGCGCGCTACGAAACTGCTGTGTGAATAAAAAAAACACAGTTTTTTCAAAAAAATATTCTTCTTGTGATTTCTTCACAGCTTCATCTTATACCAATAGGCCACATATCTTTGACATAATTCATCCATAAAAAGCTTCGAAAAGGTAATGTTCTAACCAAAATTGTGTTAAGGCTCCAATCACTTACAACCCGATTCTTTTATGTTGAGATTGTCCTCCTAGTTTTCTCAAATGAATTTGCAGGTCCTCAATCTGTCTCTTTTACCTCTAGCTCTGCCTCTTATAATCTTCTTAAATGCCTAGTCACAGCCGTTCTTGGCTTTGGAAACAAACTTTGAGAATTGGTCATCAAATTGAAGCTTTTTGGAAGATTTAACTCCTTTGGTTTTGTTCTTGTTGGCTTCAAGTAGCTCTGCTTGGACCAGAGGAGTCTCTTCTATGTAGATGGTGTGGAGGAGATTGTTCAAACTTCCCTTTGAAGCTAGGCTTTCATCAACAATCATTGTCTTCCCCTTTTCCTTGGCTAATTGACTTCTAGTTACTCCTCTTTTGATTGTTTTATCAATAGAATGCTCTTGTACCACTTCCTTGATCTGAACCTTCTTCTTCTGTGACTATTTGAATGCTTCTTCAACCTCTCTATTCCTTGTGAGAACATCTAATCCTTCAGGCTCAGGTTTAAGAAATTGGCCTGATCTCTGATTTTTCCTTTCTTCAGACATGTCTATGAAGTCCCTGCAAGGAAACTTGAAGATAAACCTACACTGTATTGGTTTGAACATTGCCTTACTTGAATTTGAAACTGAGATCTACCTCACTTGATCTTCAAAGAATTCAAATTGAACATCTGTCAATGTTCTCCTCATGCATGAACCCAAACCTAAATCATAACTATGAATACTTGGCTCTTTTTGAAACTTGCAACATAAGCATACCAAGACACCTAATGATTCTAATGATGATAATGGATGGTTGCATGTGATAGGCATGGTTCAAGGACTGACACATGGTGATGAAAAATTAACGAATTTTGATGGAAAAGATAGTTAAACAAGATCTAGCACAAATCCATGATTTCGTAGCTCAACCAGTGTAAAATCTGGGTTTTGCGCTGCGAAATCACCTAAAGTATGTTGTGCTGCGAAAACACCTAAAGTATTTATGCACTACGAAATCACCTAAAACATGTAACACATAATAATCTTTCAACAAAGCTGGCACATGGAGATTGTGTGAGTTATGAGACTAGTGATGAATGAGAATGGATAGTTGACCTTTTGAGCATACCACTAAGTGTTAGGGTCCCACCCTAACCCCCTTATCTATGTAATGGGACCACGTCATAGTCAAGAGTCAATAAATCCCATATTAACAATTGTAAGTGGTTAATCCGCAATTAATAACGGAACCACAGTTAGTTGCAAATGGGCTGTAGTATTAGATAAATGGTATTAGTAATACCACGGTATTGGCCCGTGGTATTGCATGTATGAGTCATATATAAAGGATAGAAACTCCCTGCGAGGAGCATCGTGCCTTATTTTGTAATTGAGCTCTGCTCTATTGGAGGTTGCCCCCTCGAAGAGGCAAGTGAACATTACTCTCTGAATAATAAAATCATTGCTATTCTGTGTTCTGGGTATCTTTTCTTCACATATTCTATGTTCTGGGTATCTTTTCTTTGCATATTCTGTATTTGGGTATCATTTGTAGGTTAAGAGCATAACAAGTTGGTATCAAAAGAACTTTTCCAGGGCCGGTGGATCTTCCATATTCATAGAATTTTTTTTTTGGCTCGAGACGTGTTCCGACGTCTTTAAACCACAGGATCGTTGTCGTTTGAGCACATAAATCTGCGGATTTGGGGAGGCATGCACGTAGGAAATACAAGAGGTGGTCATGTCTGTTGGACTCCCTTGTAACCCCTGTGGGTACCCCTTCGAGTAGTAGCACATTAGACAGAACCACGCACAGACTATCTTCCACGTACCCTCTGGGTATATCGGAAGCTCCCTAGGCTCCCTAAAAACCTCGCCATAGATAAACCGTTGACCGTCTTGCGGCTACAATACACCGAGAACAGCACTCAGAGAGATTACTCGCCCGTACGATAGGGTAGTTGGGTGGTACGGCTAAGGGTACGGTCGACCCTCCTTAGTTAGAGCCCTGAAACATTGGGCCGAGTACTACTCCCAGACCCTTATGTATATTGCAATATGTAGCACCTGACACTCCTCAAGACCCTAGTTCCCTTTTCAATCATCATCTCTTCCAGATTTGCTTGAGAAAAGGAGTGCAGCAGCAGCAGATATCAGTCCCGTAGATCCATCAGATCCGCAGCAGCAGTTGTTCCACCATTCAGATCTCTCAGATCCACCAGATCGGAGTTGTTGTGAAGGGTTCCTATACCGGGGTATACTTGTCGCAGGACTTTTGGTAGCATTGACATTTTGAGGAATCGGTGACTGCAATATTGATCAAGGAGGAGTAAAACTCCATTAGGAGTTTTCAAACAAAAAAAAAGAAGTCTGAGATCTTTCGGGGCACTTATTGGTGATATAGCCCATCAGAATCAGGACGACAAGCTGAGCAAGGTGGTACCATTCAATTTATTAGTAAAAATTTTTAGGCGGTCCCAATTTTTCATCAGGTTGGTGTATGGTAGCAACTAGAGCTCAAGTGATGGCCAATGAAGGATGGACAAACTTGAAGAAACTGTGAACTCCATCCAAATTGAGATTCGCGGACTAAGTCTCCAGATACAGCAATTACTTCCAAAGGGCAAGGAGCAAGCCCACGAGGAGGTGTATAATGGCCATGAATACAATGAGGGTGAGTCTAGCCACTCTCCTCGCGTCTGGCACACCCATCCACCACCCAGTCAGCGACCTCCCAAGTTGGATATGCATAATTTGACAGTTCTCACACGTCCGCATGGCTAGCACAAATGGAGCAGTATTTCAAATTGAATCATATCCTAGATGATGGGACTAAGCTTATGTTGGGGAGCATGTACTTGGACAATGAATGGTGGCAATGGTGGGAATGGCATCAACATTGTAATGGACCTTTTAGGACTTGGACCCAATTTACCAAAGCTCTTCGAGATCGCTTTGAACAGGAAGACTCTTTTTTGGGTTGTCTCACTAAGCTCTGATAGACTGGTACAGTGGATGAATATATTACCGCTTTTGAAGGCTTAGCCTTCCGCACTAGGGGTCTCACAGATGAGTTCTATAGGGAATGTTTTATTAGCGTCTTAAAGAAGCCATCAAAGCTCAAGTTCTACTTCACCACCCTCCCACGTGGACGGAGGCTTGCCAGGTAGCTCGTAAGGTGGAACGTGCATTAGCAGCCCAATACAGTCGCCCAAATTTCCCTGCTAAAGGTCATCCCCCACAGGCTCACAACACGACTCAAACACTTAAGGTCCAAAAGGTGTCACCTGCAGAAATGGCCGAAAGAAGGAAGCAAGGACTATGTTACTACTGTGATGAAAAATACTCCCCAGGTCATAAATGCAAGGAGCTCAATTTTTTTCAAATTGATGCCACTGACTACAGCTCAAGAGAGGAAGATCCACCACTGGAGGGACATGAGCCGCTAGAGGAAGACAACCAACAGGACAATGTCTATGATGTACCAGTTATTTTGTTGCATGCTTTGGCAGGGATTTCTTCCCCTCAAACTCTCAAAATCAGAGGGTTTATTAAACATCGCCCAGTAGTAGTCTTGATTGATAGTGGAAGTACACATAATTTCATCCATCAAAAAGTCGCAGAAACGGTGCATTGTTTTGTACGAGCAGTTTCTAACTTCCAAGTTCAAATTGCAGATGGAGGCACAATGAAATGTGAAGGCCGTTGTGAAAATGTCAAACTTCAAATGGGGGATTATCAGTTGAAAACCCACATGTTTGCCATACACATGGGGGGTTGTGACATTGTCCTCGGCGCTGACTGGCTCCGCACTCTTGGGCCAATCACAATGGATTTCCAGGAGTTGTATATGAGTTTTAAGCAGAACAACCACACACATACCCTTCGTGGACTCCAGGCGGGAGCCCCCTCTATCATCAGCTCGCATAGGACGAAAAAATTGTTAAAAAAGGGCAATCATGGAGTTATAGCCCAATTTAATGCCATCTAGGTAGTCGAAACCAAGCCGTCGCCAATTCATCCTGAGATGCAACAGATTTTAAATAACCATCTGTCGGTCTTTGACAAGACTCAAGGGCTTCCACCCTCGCGAGGGGAACATGATCATAGCATCACCTTGGTTCCAGGGGCCCAACCCCCAAATGTGCGCCCATACAGATATCCATTC
>APFE030251439.1:134464-155281 GCA_000404065.3 Pinus taeda
CTAATGGGAAGACACTTCAAGGTAAAAACAGATCATGATAGCCTTAAATACTTTTTAGAACAAAGATTATCCTCTGAAGAGCAACATAAGTGGGTCACAAAGATGTTGGGTTATGACTTTGAAATAATCTACAAAAAAGGGAAGCAAAATGTGGTGGCAGATGCACTCTCAAGAAAGGATGAGGATGTGGAAGCAAGCATTGTTGTGTGCCATTTCTATTATCCAACCAGATTGGATAAATGAAGCAAGGGAGGAATGGAAGAATGACAAAGAAGTGTGGGCACTTATTCTAAAGTTACAACAAGATTCTAGTACATTGGATACATTTAGTTGGAAAAATGATTCGTTATGGTACAAAGATCGCTTATACCTCTGTAAGAATTCCAAGCTAAAACAAAAGATTCTTATGGAATTGCACACTTCTCCCTTAGGAGGTGTTACACAAAAAATTGTCACTATGACTTTCTACAGTTTGTGTGAGTCCATCACATCCCTCTTTTGCAAGTCTTAAACCTCAGCTCTTCATGTCAAGCCTTGAAAATGGGAGAAAGACCTTAAAAATGTCTCAAACCCTGGTTTCACACTTTCTCCTAGTATTGCCCGTGGTGCTGCACCTAATGGTCATGTTTCCTGCGAACCTGACCACTCTGTATATTTAGTGATGGGTGAAAACCCCTGTAAAAGTTAAAAAGGCGTGAGTTCATTCTTAAAAACTTATCTTGGGTCACTTCTAGACACTTCTAGAAGGAATATTACGCTGGCAAGTCCGCTCCAACTTGGTTCATCCATTCCATAACTAAGGGAGCTAACTCCATGATATGAGGTGCTTATCCCATTGAAGGAGGAACTTATCCCTTCAATGGTGGACCTGCAACTTCCTCCATTTGCACTATAAATTCAGGCATTGGGTTGGTTGTAAGGAGGGTTGAAAGCTGAAGATTCTTGAGGGTAAATGCTGCTGGAAATTATACTTTCCTTTTGAGCTTGTGAGAGGAGAGATCACATACCTTTCATGTCATTTGGGAAGTGAGTGAGGCTTGTCAAAGTAGAGGAGATTCCTGCTGGACCCTGGAAAGAACTTGTGCAACATCAAGCCAAAGGTTGTAAGGTTCTTTTATTCATAAAGTTAATACAATCCAGTTTGTTTTTCTCAATGAACTGTCTCTAATGGTTTATTTTATGAGCTCCTTGATCTTCATAATGAACATGTTTTATTATAATATCTATGTAGGTGTTCTTTGATGTGTGTTTGTTTGCGTATGCAGGTTATTGAAAAGGAACTGCTTGAAGCTATTGGAATAAAGCTACCACAAACAAGCGTTGGACCGAGGTAGGGTCTGTTACACCTCTTAGATTTCATTTATGAATTGAAACATGTTTAGAAAAAAGTATATTTGCTTGTGCTCTTTGTTGTTAGATATCATTCGATACTAGGGAGGTCGGTCTTGTCCACAAGAACGATTTATCCGGCCAACAACTGGAATAAAACATGATATTTTTTCATTGGACATTGTGGAAAAACGAAGAAGAATATTAAAAAATACGAGACATGGGTTTTGTGAAGAACGGACCAAATTAGTTTCCCAATGAGTAGTTTTTAGAAATTATGTCTGGATTGGGAGAAAAGCAAGGTTCTTCGAAGGATATATTCAAAAATTTTCTGTTGTGGCCGTTTTCCAAATTGCCCCAATTGTAATGACCAAATTCAACTTGTTCTAGCTAAATCATGATGGAAAGATTTATCAGATCTCATATTTATTATTGAGATTTTGCAATCAATCTAAATTTAATAGGGAAATCATTATGCAATCAATTTTGTTGTAAATTCTCCTTTTTTGTTTGTATATTAAAAGACTCAAATTAGGGAGAACATAGGTAGGGGAGAAAATCAGATATTGAAGGTTTTTCTTTGAGAATGTAACATTAAACTTTTGTATTTTCCTTTTTATTAATGCAATATTGATATTCTGATTATTATCTAGCCTTCGATTCTTTCTACCACAACCCTAATCGGGGAGTTGGGCCTGCACTCTTGATCAGGTGTTGTTGAAGTAATGTGTGCTTAGTTTCGTTTTAATTAATGTATTTCTTATTTTCACTGTAATGGTTTGATGTGAATGTTGTGAATCAAATTTCTGTTACAAATTAATTATTGTCGTCATTTCCATTACTATTACAAATTAGTTCTTGATGTAATTTCCATTTTTTGTTACAGTTGTTTATTATTTGTTGATGAACTCTCGGTCAATTCTGGATTGTACAATTGTTCCCTACATATATTTTTCATGTTAACCTTGCAATAACTAGTAGATCCCAGATTGATAATTAACATGGGAAAGGGTTGAATAGTTTTATTCACACTTGGACACCAACATTTTGGTGTCATTTCCAGGGAGGCTATCGAAGGTGCAAGAGCACAATCAGTGTTGGCTATTGAATCAATCTCTCATCCTAGGGAGTAAAGGTTTCTATTCTTGCTCTAGGCCTTGAGTGTAATATTTTCCTATTTATTTTTCTTTCTTTCTTTTGTTTTTCTTGGGACCCAATCCATTGCCCTGGAGAGGAAAGGTTTCTATTCTTGTTCCAAGCCCTGAGCATACAAATTTTCTTACCTTGCTCCGGGCCCTAAGCTTAGGGTTTTCTCCACTTTTTTCTTCTTTTATGTTTCAAAACCATTCTCTCACCTTTGGGAGGGAAGCTTTCTTACCCTGCTCTAGGTCCTGAGCTACAAGAAATTTTAAATGTTTTAGATGCATGAAAAAGGATCCAAACAAAAGTGGTAGAGGAAGGCCCTCAAAACTCATGGGTGGAATTCAAAGAAGAAAGAATCAACATAATCTGGAATCTAGTCGAATAACTTCATGATATGACAACTATGGGAAATAAAGACTATATTGAAGACTGGTTTCACTCTATTGTTTGCTTTCAACATCACTCCATACTTCAACAATTCTTGGCACCATCCTTAACAGGGAAGTTGGTCTCTCATACCTTAGTATTTATTGACATGCATTTCTCAAATTCAAGTATGTACACACTTGAGGCCTTATTTCGAAAATGGTTCCATTGGAAGTACTCTTATATGTAAGTATACTTTATTTTTCAAGGTAGAGTAGGTTAGTGTAGAAAATAGAATAAATAAGTACATAAAAAAATAAATTTATTTATATGTAGAAAGAGTTGTGTTTGTTGAAACTTACTGAGTATATCAATATTACTAGTCAATATTTGAATTTATTTGTGTATGTAGATGTATTATATTGAAAATCATATTTCTACAAAACTCATCATCATTTTGAAAAAAATTGTTTGATTATCATGTCTTATGGCGTGTGGGCTTGATAAAACCACTGAAAACATAGATGGTATAGTCCTGTTTTGAGGGACCAAATGGGCATATTTTCAAAACCTGTTTCTATCCTAGGTATCCATTTATTTCTACTTTCTAATTCAATTTGAATCACTCAATTTGGATTTGAAATGAAAAAGTTATGACAGAAACATTGACAGTATGTCTAGTAGGTAGCTTAGGAACAGATTTGGGATAGTCAATTTTTTGAGGCCTAAATGACTAGATTTTGGAAACCTGTTTCTATGGTATACTACCCTATTAATATAGTTTATAATTCAATTTGAATCACTCAATTTTGATATTATATGAGAAATTTATGACCCAAATACTGACTATCTATCATAAATCAACACCTTTAAAACTATGTTTTTATGACTGTTCTGTCGCACATTTGACACATCAATTCTTCATGTCTTCAAAAAATATTTCTATTGGATATATTTACATGAATATACTTTAATCGCCAATTTGAATTAGGTAAATTAGTCATCAAATGAAAAAGTTATGCTTAAAATATCAACTGTTGTTCTAAGTTGGGAAATCGAAAAATGACTTTGTTATGCAGGTTGTCCTAAGTAAATTTGAAATATCATATCATGGAATTTTTAAAACCTGTTTGAATTGGAGATATCACTATGAATTCACTTTCATTTGGATTTGGAATCACTCAAATTGGACGAAAGAAAATAAGTTATGATTAAAATACTTTTGGTTAGTATGGTTGGCCACCGCTCTCCCGCAGGTAATAAATTAACTCTACTTTGTTATTTTTTTTTCCATGGATTTGTTTTAAAGATTAACTACTTGTTATTTTTATTGGATTAAGAGAGCCCTTTAACTTCTCTTCTTCCATGATTGCATGCTTTATTGCAGATAGACACTTATTTTTTTCAAGTTCCAGGAGAATAAAAGAGATCAATTTGTTTTTGAACGAGTGATTCTTGAAAACAATGATAATGAAATAATAGATTTTCATCCAAGCATCTATTAAGAAATCTAATATCATATAATTTTGAGTCTTTCTAGGTGCCATGAAAAAAAATTGATCACAAGAGTTTGTTACAAAATTATTCTTGCTATTGCTCACCAACAACATGAAGATTTTTTCATTACCTAATGGATTCATAACATGAGAAATGGAAAATTGATTTCCATTTGAAGATAATTTCTGCCAAAACATTTTTCTATTCATTTACCATTGACAAATTGTTGTTTCTGGAAATAGATTGATATTCCCTTAGGAAACAACATTGTTGCAATCAAAATCATAACCATTGCAACTTAAGTTATTTATTTATTTACTCCTTTTCAATAAAATTGTTGTTTCTTTTCCGATTCCTCTCATGCTTTTATGTTTCATGTGTTCAAAGTCACAAATTTTGCTCCTTCATCAAAATAAAAGGAAGTTCTCAAGTTTCATGATGTTGCTCCATATTTATCCATTTGTTCCCGAGTCTTATTAGTATATGGTTTCCTTAGATCTTATGGTGTTGTTATTCCATGGTGAAAAGTTTTTCTAAGTACCCAGTGATGTTACTCCTTCGATGTTGTTACTCCTCCGATGTTTTTACTCCTCTGATGTTGTTACTCCTTTGGTGCTACTACTCCTTTAGTGCTGCTACTCCATGGTGATTTTTTTTCTAAGTATCCGGTGCTATTACTCCTTCAGTGCTTTTACTCCTCCAATGTTGTTACTCCTCCTGTGCTACTACTCCATGGTGAAATTTTTTCTAAGTACCCGGTGTTGTCACTCCTTCAGTTTTGTTACTCCTCCGATGTTGCTACTCCTCTGATGCTGCTACTCCATGGTGAAATTTTTTTCTATGTACCCGGTGTTGTTACTCCTTCGGTGTTGTTACTCCTCTGATGCTATTACTCCTCTGATGCTACTACTATGTGGTGAAAAATTTTCTAAGTACCCTGTGTTGTTACTCCACTCATGTTGATACTTCACCAAGGTAAGTCTCCAGTTACATCCCCAATTGGCTCTGCGTATTTGGTTCATGTTTCACTTATGACATGACTAACCATGACCGAGGACAATCATACCTCAGTTTGGGGGAGAGCGGGAGGTGTTGCATTTAATTGAAAATGTATCGTATTTAATAGCAATGATGCCATGTCATCGTTGTTATCAAAATCTCGCGTCAACTCGTACATCTCATGATTATTACCACCATAATCCATAACAATTTGTAACCCCCACTTATCCATGCACATTGGAACTTGAATCATGCACGACGACATTAACTTGGTGAATGGGGAAATAATTTTAAGTGTCTAGGTCCTCTTTGACATAATGATTGGGTAGCCAATTTATCTTTGTTTATCTATAAACATAATCTTATATTTAAGGAATAATTATGCAAAAGATTATTTCATCATGCCAACTTTCAACTTTCCTAATTTGTCGAGTCCCTGATCTTGTAAAATTTATGATGATGACCATAAAATTGTACTTAAATCTTTCTGTAACTATCTAATGAACTATTCCTCAACCCCAATCTTAACAAAGAAAAATATATTTATCAATAGTCATTTGAAAATTATTAGTTTTTGTGAAGCAAAATTACCCAAGTTGAAAATAGTTACTACAAAACTTTTTACACCATTCGTAGCTATTAAGGAGCTAGCCTACCACCCATCTATTAAGTAATATTTTATTGATTAACAATAACCATAGTTGAATTTTAAACATAAATAGTCAACTAGAGGGTAGGAGGTCTCATCACGAGCCGATCTACCATGATCATAGTTCCTAATAGAGTGACATTACCACTACTGGTCATCAAGCCAGGGTAATGGCCTTCGATCATAAAACTAAAGGACAAGAGGTCTCATCACGAGCCGACTTGTTCACTTTTGTTAGCTCCCATGAATGGAATTGTTATTAAATGGTTACCAAGCCAAAACAATGATCTTTAGTAGACATCTAAGTAAATTGAAATGCTTTTGTACCTATGTACTTATTTCTAATAGATGGGACACTGGCATCTCAATGGGTTAAAAAGGTATCCTTGTCGAGGCTATGGACACTTGCTTGTAGCAGTGGCCATGCCTATGGTGTAGAAGTTAAATCAATACTATGATCTACTTAGACCTTGTTTTCTCAAAACTAACTGTCTATAAAGCCCATTATTGCATATATAAGGTTTTCTAGAACTCATGGTTCATGGGGTAATATTTAATCAGTGCTTAGATAATGGTGGTTATGGTTTATATCTATTATTGAGTTGTAAATATTTACTTTACATGTTAGGGACGAAACTTTTAGGATATTTGATATTTGACATTTTGTATCATCTAATCTATCATTCCTTTATTCTACAAGTTTCATATCTTTAACCAAATATAGTTGCTTTACCCAATCAATCTCTATTTAATCCTAGTTTGACAACACTACTACTATTTTGGGGTAGGATAAAGAGGCCTAATTCTGATTTTGAATCTTGATGAAATACTGATTGAGGATATTCATGAGATGTGTTATATAAATCTTGATCACAAGGAAACTAACAAGTTTGGGGGAAGGAAATCTTGCTACACTTTCTGATTACTTTCTTTCAGCTTGCAGGGCTTCCACCTACCGCATTACTTTCAACATCAACTCATCATACATTAGCTTCAACAAATATCAATCCATACATGTCATTCCACATTTTTATGGAGGTAAAACTTGAGGTAAAATAGCATAAGTTTTAATTTATTAAAAGTTTAAGAGAATGTCATAAAAAAAACCACTGAGCATTATTTATTCATATTTTTCAACCATTATTTAGCCTTCTTGGTTAATACAAAGGCATTAGGTTGCATGAAGATATGCAACATGTTCAGTTTGGGGGAGATGTTGGGTTACTAGTTTTTCATTATTATTATCACTTTTTAACATCAATTTCATCAATTTCTACTATTATTTTATCACATTATTTACCATAATTTATTATATAACTCCATTTCATAATTATTTATGCTCTTGTGGATAAGTAATATTTTTTCTCCTTTATTTTTAATAAATCAATGATTATTATGCATGATCTTGCTAATAATGGTTTATTGATGAATTGGTTATAACATCACTCACGATTTTAGCCTCCAAGATCTCTTCCATATTGAAAATTTGATCTCTAGCTCATAATCAAACATTCCAGCTCAAAATTTTGTTGGAATAAAACTTGACAACTTTGCATTGGAAATTTTTGGCAAACAAAGAAGAAATCTTAAAAATCCAAGACATAGGTTTTGTGAAGAACAGACCAAATTAGTTTCCCAATGAGCAAGTTTCAGAAATTCGGTCTAGATTGGGAGAAAAGCAAGGTTTTTTGAAGGATATATGCGTAGATTTTTTGTTGTGGCCTTTTTGCAAATTGCTCCGGTTGCAATGACCAAATTCGACTTGTTCTAGTTGAATCATGATGGAAAGCTCTCTCAAATCTCATCTTTATTATTGATATTTTGTAATCAATCTAAATTGAATAGGGAAATCATTTTTTAATCAAATTTGTTGTAAATTTTCCTTTGTTGTTTTTATATTTAAAAGTCACAAATAAGGGAGAACATAGGTAGGGGAGCAGATCATATATTGAAGGTTTTGCTTTGAGAATGTAACATTAAAATTTCTATATTTTCCTTTTTATTAATGCAATATTGATCTTCTAGTTATTATCTAGCCTTCGATCCTTTCTACCAAAACCCTGATCAGGGAGTTGGGCCCGCTCTCCTGATCAAGTGCTGCTGAAGTAATGTGTGCTTAGTTTCTTTTTAATTAATGTATTTCTTATTTTCGCTGTAATGGTTTGATGTGAATGTTGTGAATCGACTACTATTAAAAATTAATTATTTTTGTCATTTCCATTGCTGTTACAAATTAGTTCTTGTTATCATTTCCATTTGTTGTTACAATTGTTTATTATTTATTGATGAACTCTCGATCAATTCTGGGCTGTATAATTGTTACCTACATATATTTTGCGTGTTAGCTTTGCAATAACCAGTAGATCCCGGATTGATAATTAATGTGGGAAAGGGTTGAATAGCTTTATTCACACTTGGACACCAACACAGTCCATACCCAAAAGCATGCTATATGAACCCAACAATAATACATTAAAACGTGTTGATGTAGACATACCATTCAACTAAAATGTACAAGTTCTTACCCAATGGTGAAATCACTTCTTTGTACCTATAAGCAACTGTCCTAGCCAAGAATTTGCATGTAATTATTTATTCAAACCACACTTATCCACCTGGTTAGGATTAACATAACTATAATTAGATCTACGGTCAATCAAAATAGAAAAAACTTGATAAAAAATATTATCATCCATCTCAATAATATATGTCTGGTGATATTCCTACCTATTATCCAATGTTGCATAGATCCAAGGAACACTCTGTCCAACATCCCCCATTGTCTAGCTTCCTTAGATCTGTATATCTATGGTCTACCACCCTGATGTTGTGGACAATCTCTTGTTATAGCTCCAAACCTCATTCTTGATGTTTGTGATTCTGCACTCATGACCTAGGGCAACCCCTCCTTCCAGACCTGGTCCAAAATTTAAAACACAGTGTTTTACTCCCTATACGCGACATTGCCCTGAGCTAAACGCATGTGTATGTGGGTTTGTGTATACCCAACCCGCGTATATGTCTTAAAACACTTAAAAAAGTTAAATCTCCTTAATTTCGGGTGAAGATCACGGGTTTCACCTGTTGATTACCTATCAGTGCCCGTGGCCCAACTATTCCCAACGAATTCCAAACTAAAAAACTACTTTGGGAGAAGTATAAAAAGGCTTCAATGGGAAGGCCTAAGGGAGGAGAGAAGAGAGAGAAAGATCACCCTACTGAGATTTTCCCTGACTAGGTCTGAAGATCCTAGTGCTTCCAACACTTCCCCCATTTACAGGAAACCCTTGTTTCCTTGTGTGATGATGTCTTTCTACTACTTAAGATATCATGGAGTAAGTCATGGAAGGAGTTTGTTGAAGGCTTGAGACTCGACGAATCCAGAGGACGGTTCCGCTTGGAGCTTGCGAAAGGATGACTCAGGTGAAATCATTCATTTATGTAGTTTATTTATCTATAATAAAAGAAACATTTGCCTTTGTTCCTGATATAAATCTTCTTCATGTTTATGATATCAATGTTATGATTCTCATATGAATGGTTGTTTTAATTGTGTAACTAACTACCTTTCAATATGCTATGAAGATGATTTCTTTATGATGCTTGGTCCATATTGTTGTGGAGGTAAATCCCCTCTGCGGACAGAGGCGATCCCTACTAGCCCAAATGGGGTCTAGCAACAATCAAACAACACTAACACGCAGGTTCCTAATTGCAAATCAAAGACCGATGATGAGGGCCTACCTAGATTCCAATGCTATTACTTGTAGAAGAGTCGTCGCTCCCGTTCCTTTGCTTCGGCTGGTCACAATCCCCACGATCCTCGTGAACAGACACCTGCACATGCAAAGAACGACACAAACACAAGCACAAAATCCAATAGATGCAACTATATATCAGTCAGAAAGGATATAACTCAATCATCATTACAAAGACAATAAGAGTGGAACCATAATGATAGTCGTCTATTATTGATAAAAAAAGAAGAATACAACCATAGTTCTGACGTCAAATCCTCCTTTGGCTGGGTGATCAGCAACACATGCCTTGCAAAGCTTGTTGGGAATGGGGAAAAAGCCTCTCTCTCCTTGGTTACTTGGACAACAATCTCCTCACTTTAGATTTAGCCTTCTGGGAATGAAGAATGCTTCTTGTAGCATGAGCTTAGCAATTCTCAGACTTTGGGACTTAGAATTTGGAACTAGCACTAGAACTAGCTTGTCAAAGGAAAAAGGACAAGCTTTTATAGATAGAGGAGAAGGAGTTAGGATTTTCCACAATATTCATGGGGTTGGCTTTATCACTAAGAAGCTTCCATGAGAGGTGGAGAACTACTTCCCTCCTATGGAGATTCGAAGCCAAACTGACCCAACTCAATATAGATTTAGTTCATGAGTGGGTTAGAAAGAACCTTCGTAAGTTTGTTTGTTAAAAACTTTACCCAACTGGGCTGGCGCGAGTGCGACTCTGAGATAGAGTGCCAGCTGGCGCATCCTCTTTGGAGGATTTACCCCATTGTCACAAGTGATACACAGTGAAACCGCACCAATGGAAAAAGGGCTATTTTTATGGGTATTTTGCAGAAGGTGTCTTCAGGGCATATGAAGTTCATTCTTAGGGGAATACAATGCAAGTGTTTCCAGGTCATGTCACTTCTCACAGGTCCTGGAATGAGTCCTCCAAGATGCGGGAGAAGGGGTAACAGGGACGGTGACAAATTACTGTGTAACATATATACTGTTGTACTTTCTTGAATTGATTGTTTTGTAGGTTGAAGGAGCAAAAGGAACTCTAAGAGGGTTTGGACCCTAGCTGGAGCTTCTCAAACGAAGGACCCCCAGGTATGGCTCTCATCATAGAATTTGTTTATATTAGCATCATGGCTGTGTGGAATGTGTGTTTCTCTATATAGATAACCCTCCAATCTGCTAGGGTATCAACCCAAGACCCTAGCGGAATTTATCCCTTAACAGAATTGGCGACTCCACTGGGGACAATAGTATTATTGTTCCTAGATTGGGTTTGTTCAAGCCAATCAAGGCTCAGTTGTCTATTTGCTTGCTGTTACTATGTAGTCTGTTCCTGTAGGAACTTGAATTGTAAGTTTGATCAGTTTCTTCAGACAGTTTTTAGTTTTTTTCTTGAAATCTTTTATATATGCTATTTTTCCAATTTACAGAAGCGTATATATGCATGTTTCCTTAAGTAAACCTGCATATATGCATGTCTCCTTAGCCTGGGTCATGTACACATGCAACTGTACACTAACACAATCACATATATCTTATAATTTTCAAGATTTTTCAAATCTTTTTGTTTCTGAAGGTCTGTCTACTGGTCTGATCCAGTCCTGAACAGTTACTTTTCTATGTCAGTCTTTATTTTTACAGCAAGTACATGATTTCAAATTCTCTCTGATTGTGGAAAGTGTTGGTCTTATTTGTTTTATTGCAAGTGTCATCATTTTTGTTAAGCACACAATATTTCTTGCTAGAAGTCTTGGATACTCTGTTTTGTCAGGGCAGAAAGGTTGATCTCAAATCTTTGTGTCAAATCTTGTTTTGGTGACTTTTTGGTTTGCATGTCAGAACTATATCTTTGTGACCATCTGCTTTTCTTTCTTTCTGAAAGTTGTTGATTCACACTTCCTTGGAAAGTTGTCTTTTCAAGCTTTTGGTTTTTTGCCAAGCTCTTGTTGCTGCTTTTTTATTGTTAAGAGCATTTTGAAACACATTTTTTGTTGAGTTCTCACCGATTTTGTGTTGCAAACTCGCAAAGTGTTTTGTTGCCTATTCTTCGATCATAAAGTTTCAATCTTGTTTAGAACATTTTTGAAAAGTCATTTTTGTTTTTCTTTTGAAGAAAACTTCTTGAAAACTTGGTTTTTCTTTCTTGAACTTTGTTTTGATTTAGTTTCGTTTTTGCGAGTGAAAGTGCATTTTTGTGGATGAAAATGAGCATCAGCAACTTATATACTATCTAAACATTTTAAGTGGCAAATTAAAATTGATAAACAAGTTACTTTCATTTCTTGATTTAAGAGTAGTTTTGAGTTTTCCATCAGCATGTACTTATTGCATTAGGGTAAATTTGTGCATCTTTTTGGGCATCCATAGTTTTGTTAATTTTTGTGAGTGTGAAGCTTGAGTAAAAGAAAAGAAAAGAAAATTTTGTTACTTTCTTTGAAGTTCCTCTGAACCTAGTAGAAATTTCCTTCATCGAAAAACAAAACAAGTGCATTTGCATATAGTTTGGTTTTTATTAATTTCGTTTGCATCAAAACACCACTAGTTTCATTTCTGCTTACCCCTTGACTTAAAGAACAACCCATTTAAAAAACAAGTGCTAATTAAAATATACTATAACTTTTTATAATTGTCAAGTTAGACACACCAACAAGTTTTAGGATATTTTAAGGCCTTGGATTAGGCGAGTGGAGAGAAAACTCTCCAAGGCCATTTAAACTGTAAAACATAGGAGTTTGAATAGTGAGTGAAAATCCAATAGCATTAGGGAGACCAGGAAAGCTCCGGATCTAGGAGTTAAGCACGAGGGTTTTTGAAGACATGGAATAGAGATACCCCCTCTCCTACTTGTCAGATCTTACCTCAAGGCTGTTCCGCCTGGCTTCTGACATGAGTTGGTAACCTTAGTTGCTACTCCTAGGGATCTACATAGGTGGCTGCGGAGGGGAATCCCGTGGCACCTGAGGTCGACGTTGTATCACTCTCAAGGGTACTACTGGAGGGCACCCTTGCAAAGCTTGGGGGCTTGCACCGACGCAAGCTGTTGTTAGAAGGTCAGCGTAACTTCTTTTGTTACCTTCGCTGGTAGGACTGGGTCGTCATTATCCCAGACTATCTTTGGAAGGCCCCTTACTTTACTTTTTTGTATTTTGGTGTCCAGTCTTCATCACCTGGAGCGGAAATACTTGAAAGTTGTTTGACTGACTGATATCTTTTAGGGAATTTTTAGTGTGTGCTCTATGTTCTTAGTCGGCCTAGCTTTCATCTTTTCTTGAGTCTTTAACTAGATCTTAATAAAAAATTCAAAGTGGCTAACCGATCACCTAGACGATCTCGAATACTTCATGGTCTTTCACCAACAAGTTTAGAGCCTTCTCCTAGAAGGCGTAGAGGTAATACTGCCGGTGGGTTTCATCTCGTGGCAGCTAATGCATCGGGGATTGATCCTCCTCTCGAGGGCATTAGTGTTCAAGATAGGCCTGGTACTTCCACAGAACAAGAGAGGAACACTCCAGTTCTTTCTCGAGTTCTCTTTCAAATGGAAAATAAAATAGAGGTAGAAGAACTCCTAGAGTCATTAGCAGCTCTGAATTCTCCCCTACTCTCTAGTTATCCTGAAGTATTACAATACGTTGGGACTTTGATGCATAAACCATCAAGTCAGGGTCACATTACGCACTTACCATCAATGACCACTACTGGAAGCATGGATTCTACTACAAGTGCTACAACTATGCAGACTCCAACATCAGTACATGGGGGAGGAACTATTTCCATCCCCTCTGCTTCTCTATTTGGGTCTTTTGCTAACACATCCTTAGTTGGGTCTACCTCCATTCCTTCTATGAGTGGAAATTCCCAAGCCAATGCTTTTAGTTCTGGATTTTTCCCATTTGGCACCCATTCACAGGGTATTCTGTCAGTTCCGTTTAGTGCCTCCACATCCATGATGGGTGGATCGACTTCATTTCAGGGTTTTCCTTTTGGAAGTGGTCATATACCACATTCCAACCCAACGATTGGATCTATGCCTTTTTCTTCTTTAGGACAAAGCATCAATCCTTTTCAAGGTTGGACTAACCCTGTGATTAGTGGTATGGGAACTGGGAATCCGTTTCTCGGCCAACAAGGGAATAGGCCGTACTCCAGAGTTAGTTTGTTTTGAAGTATTCCTCCCTTATCTTTTGCTTGGAATTCGTAACAGGGGTTATCAACTCCTTATAATCATTTAGGAGGGATCTTCGTCGGTCATGGAGGTTTTTCGGTTGGAGTTGGTAAAACTCTGAGTTTTGCTGGATCACAAGGCTCGCCTTTTGGTTCAGTTGGTTCTGCTGGTTACTTCGGGCAGCCTAGTGCCTTCCAAAATCTAGGCCAATATTTTCAGAACTTTGGGAGCTCCACCCAGTCTGGTCCCAACCAAACTCCCTTCGGACATTCCAAAATTCAAAGGGAAGGGCGGTGAGGACCTAGGCGACCATGTAACCACATTCCATTTGTGGTGCTCATCGAACTCCCTTATTGATGACTCAATTAGGTTGAGACTTTTTCATCGCACCTTGACTGGTAATGCAGCCAAGTGGTATATAGAGTTGCCAGGGGGTAGCTTTACATATTTCACTGACTTAGCTAATATTTTATTAAATCATTTCCAGTTGCCTGTCCATTGTGATGCCGGAACTGAACTTTTGGCCACTTTTCGTCAAGACACGACAACCCACATTTCTGATCATATTCAGGAATGGAGATGGAGAAATAGGCTCATTAAAGCTGAAATTCCTCCGTAGTACCATCTGGAATGGTTTTTGAAAGCTTTACAACCTAAAATCTCTAAGGATGTCTCCATGTCTGGAGTCTATTATAAGGAGCAAGGTATTTTTAGAGCCCAACAATTAGAATTGATTTACTCTCAGTCTGGGATCTTACAAAAAAACTTGCCAGATGCTCCTGGGTCTAAGGTTGATATAGCCAAGTCAAAGCCAGGTTCCCATGCAGATGGTATCGTTGGATTGGTAGACACAAATGAGGTGAACTTGTTGAGCCAATTGCAGCAGTTGTCTTCGCAAACTGCTCCTAACAACCATGTCACATCGTCTAACCCTTCGTCTTCCCAACCCTTTTCGATTAATGCCGTACAATCTGATAACCCCAAAGGAAATCAAAATTCCAATGGGAAAAAGAAAGGGCGAGGTAAGAAAAAGAGTCAGAATGGGAAGGCTGACGCAAATAAATCCGGCAATAATGCTGGTGGTGGTAGAAATGAATCTAGAAAGAAAGTCAAGTTTCCATGCAAGTTATGCAGTGGATACCCTTTAACTCATCTCTACCCAAAGATTCAGGACGCTTAGTGCTTGTTAGGGTAGCAAGGGACTTCTAGTTCTCAAGTTGTCTTAACCAACCCTTTTCCCCAAGGGCAACAATTACTTGCTGGCACAAATTCAAATCTAGGTACCTCCGCAGGGGGCAACCAGGAAGGGGAGAAATCATCAAATGTTTTCATGATAGGTTCTAATGTCCATGTGGCCACTCAGTCACATGATTACGATGAAGCTGAAACTTCCAAGGAAAAATCTGCTCCTGGAAATATCGACCTTCATATTGAGCGACCCCCTGTCGAGGCTATACCACGGATACCAAAAGGTTTTGCTAAACGCGAAACTATTAATCATAATGCTAGGGCCACCCATAATTACTCCATTGTTGAGGATCTAGATCAGAGTCCATGCACCATGTCCACTTTAGAGGTTCTCCAGTCATGTCCAGCTCAACAAAGTGCTTTACTGTCGGAAATTGGGGCAGTTGATCCAACCAATTCTTTGGTGCTCACTTTCGACATGTTAAATGTCAAAAAGTGACTCCCTCATCATATGGCTTTTCAAATAAAGTCTACATACCGGAAGATTAACATTTTTTGTACCATTATTGATGAATAAGCTTCCACATGCGTCATGTTGATGTCATGTTGGAAGGCCATTTGATCGCCTTCAGTTGTTCCTTCACCTACCCTCCTGACTGCATTTGATTGTCATTCTCAAAAGCCGCATGGGATTATCCCGGCCTTTCCTATATGTGTTGGGGGGAAGGTCATCAATATTGAAGTGGAAGTCGTTGATGCTAACCTAGACTACAATCTCCTCTTAGGAAGGAACTGGGTATACGAAATGGATGTCGTTGTTTGACTCTGTTTCGTGTCATTTGCTTTCCTCATGAAGGGAAAATTGTTAAGGTTGATCAGTTGGATTATTGTCCAGTCAATCCTCAAGCAACTTCTGACTCTACTATTCCTTTAGTGGATAACCCTCATCCGCCTACTGAGAATCTAGGAGTTGGAATGTATTCTTCACTAATGGGTACCTTTGATTTTCCCTCTCCTATCGCTAGAATTAATGTCATTTCATCACCTAAGGAGTTTCCTCGAGAAGAGTTCTTCCGAACTAATTATTTTTTAGACCCTTGGACCTTGCCTTCACCTACAACCACATTAGATGAAGGACAAGTCAATGGAATGGCATTCCCTATGTCTGCAGCTGAGCTTAGATATCAATCTATCGTTAACTCTGCAGACAACCACTGTACTCCTTTTTCTGAGGAGGAGTTAGATGGTGATGTGGCCCCGGCCTGGACCCTTGATTCTACCTCCACCATGGACTTCTTAGATACAATTTTACCTCCTGAAGAAGCAATCGTAGAAGTAATGATGGGTGTAGATCAACCTTGGGAATACTTACACCATCGTTCATATTTTCTTCCTCCATTGCAGGAAGTAGAATCTAGGTTCTCCAAGCTCTTTACTAGTGATGTTTTTACGGTATCAAATCCTTTGGCTCCAACACACTTTCGTGCCGAACGTAATATGTCAATGATTTTAAAAAAAATATCTATAATCATCTCTAGGAACCCTAATGTGATCGAGAATCTCTTCATTGGAGTCGAATGTCCCCCTGAAGAAATTCAAATTTACACCGACCTTTTCAAGGAATTTCAAGATGTACTCACTTGGTCTTATGAAGAAATGCCTGGCATTGATCCTTCTATAGTTCAACATGAGATCAAGACGTATGAAAACACCAAATCGGTTCGTCAAAGGCTTTGGCCGGTTAATCCTAGGAAAGTAGCAACCATTAAAGCTAAAGTAGAGAAGTTGCTCAAGGTGGGTTTTATATACCCTGTTCCTCTTACCGATTGGGTTTCTAATCCAGTCCCTGTAGATAAAAAGTAAGGAAAAATCCGAGTATGCATCGACTTTAGAGACCTAAACAAGGCTTGTCTAAAAGATAATTACCCCACGCCATTCATTGATTAGATTATTAACGAGTGTGCTGGTAATGAGATTTTTTCCTTCATGGACGGTTTTTTCGGTTATAATCAAATCTCTATCCGTCTTGAAGATCAACATAAGGCAACTTTTATATGTCCTTGGGGTACCTTTGCATACAGAAAGATGACTTTTGGTCTTAGAAATGCTAGAGGTACTTTCCAGCGGGCCATGTCATATGATTTCCATGACATTAAACATATCATCAAAGCATACTTGGACGATCTTGCTGCTCGTTCTCGAAAGAGAATTGATCACCCTAGTCATCTTCGATTGGTTTTGAGCGATGTCGTTTTAATAAGATTTTATTGAGTCCCAATAAGTGTGTTTTCACGGTTATGTCCGATTGGTTGTTAGGGTTCATTGTGTCAAATGAAGGGATTAGGGTTGATCCCTTCAAGGTAGAGGCAATAATTCAGTTGCCTCCACCATCCTCAATTCGGCAACTTCAAAGTCTTCAATGGAAGGCTAATTTCCTAAGACAGTTTATAGCGAATTACGCTGAGATCACTAAAGGGTTCATCCATTTGCTATGGAAAGGAGTTCCATTCGTATGGGATGACTTTGCGCAGTAGTCGTTCGATGATTTGAAAAAGGCATTAGTCTCTACCCTGCTTTTGAGTCCACCAGATTATGGTAGGGAATTCCTTTTATATCTCGCTACTACAGAATCAACCATTGGTATGATTCTCATTCAAGAAGACGATGCTCTCACAGAGCATGTGATTTATTATTTGAGCCGAGGCTTGATAGGTCTTGAACTTTGTTTTCTCCTGTTGAGATGTTGGCCTTGGTAGATGTCCATGCTATCCAACGGCTCCACCATTATATCTTGCTACACAAAACCTTTGTCTTAGTAGCGGTCAATCCATTTCAATTTGTCCTCAGTAGGCGAGTGATTGGGGGCAAATATAATCAATGGATAGTCATTTTACAAGAATTTGATCTCGAGTTCTTGTCCACTAAGTCTAAGAAATCTATGGTTTTTACCGAGCTAATTTCCGAGCTGCCTTGTGGAGGGGATACTATTTATGAGGAAAGTTTGCCCGATGAACATTTATTCCTCATCTCTTCACTCGACCCTTGGTATGGAGATATCATTGTCTATCTCTATACTTCGAAGTTCCCCTCTACTTTCTCTAAGGATGAACGCTGAAAGTTACATCACCTGGCTAAAAATTATGTTATCGTTGGTGATACATTATATCGTCGAGGGGTTGATTCAATCCTTCAACGCCGTTTAACCCTAGAGGAAGTAGATTCAGTGCTAAATGACTGCCATAGTGGAGCTTGTGGTGGTCATCTATCAGGGCTTGCTACAACTCTGCATATCTTGCGTGCCGACTATTTTTGGCCTTCGCTCTACAAAGATTGTGTTGAAGCGGTCAAACATTGTCACCCCTGTAAATTTATACTCGGAAGATGCATGCACATCCAACTCGTCTTTTTCCCGTTGTCACTATCGGTCCCTTTACTAAGTGGGGCATTGATTTTACAACTTATAATCTGCCTTCAACAGCGAATCACAAGTACATTATCATGGCCGTAGACTACTTCATGAAGTGGGCTGAGGCCATGCCCACTTATAAAAATGATAGTGAAACAATGGCATTGTTCCTTTTTAATCAGATTATCTCAAGGTTTGGTATCCTGAGAGAGATTTTCACTGACCATGGCAATCATTTCCATAATCAACTAATGTTTGAATTGGCTCTCAAATTGGGTTTCCGGCAGGAACATTTGTCTCCTTATTATCCTCAAGCCAATGGATAGGTTGAGGTAGTGAAAAAAACTCTTAAGACGATCCTACAAAGGACGATCGACAAAAATCGGTCCAATTGGCATCTTATGTTGTATCCAGCTCTTTGGGCATACCGAACCTCCGTAAAGACTCCTACAGGTTTTACACCTTTTCAGTTAGTTTATGGGATGGAATCTATATTTCCTGTCGAATGTGAAATCCCATCTCTTAAGTTATCTGTTGAGCTCCTTCTAGAGACTTTTAGTCTCGAAGAGCACCTCCTTCATTTGGAACATCTTGATGAGCAGCGTCGAGATGCTACCACAGTAAATGAGGCTCATAAGAAAAGGGTTAAAACTCAGTATGATAAAGCTATCTATCCTTGAGTCTTTTCTAAAGGCGACCTTGTCTTGGTCTATGATCAAGATAAGGACACCTTGGGGGCAGGAAAATTCAAGCCTATGTGGTATGGTCCCTTCATAATTAAATGAGTTTTAGGAAAAGGGTCATATGAGTTAATCGATTTTGAAGGAAACAAGTTGGCGGAGCCTCGAAACAAGATCTACCTCAAGAAGTACTTTTCTTAAGTAGCAGCTAGGCAATGGATTCTTTGTACATTTTGTATATTTGTACATATCTCATCGAGAGTTTTTGATATCAACACTTTTTGGTCTGCTGTGGCAGGTGTTGATGGATGACCAGGTTTATTTTGGATTCGCCGATGGTGCTAGTCGGCACAATCGGAACCTTGCTTCCGCAGCTTGGGTACTCTACTATCCAACTGGTCAGTTGATGGTATCAAGGGGAGTATGCATTGGTCCCGCTTCAAATAATATTTTTGAGTATACTGCCGCCATTAATTTACTATCCGAGGCAATTTCCCACGGAATCGACTCGTTGGTAGTTTATCTTGATTCACAATTGATAGTGTCACAATTGAATAACATTTATTGGGTAAGGGGTCCATGTTTATATCACCAATATTTAAGGGTGAGGTTGTTGCAAAGATCATTTACTTATATTAATTATTTGCACATTCCAAGATCTCATAATTGGTTAGCTGATTCTATCGCTAATCAAGCATTAAACTGGCATATCAATCATTCATCACAGTAAAATCAAGCATCAAAAAGTCTAACTGTATATATATATATATATATATATATATATATTATATATATATATATTATATTATAATATATATATATATATATATCATAAAACATCTTGAGTGTACATAAGTCTGTCCAAAATAACATACAAAATTGGGACTCAAATGCCCATAATCATGTCCAGTATGTCTAAGGCCCGGCTCAAGATGAGCGGCTAAGTAGGCAACTACTGCATTGCCCACATGCGGGTTTCATATATCCAACCCGCGTATATGCCACAGTGAAATTTTTGACAAAAAATTCAATGGTAAAACATAAATTAAAAATCCTAAAACTAGTCACAATTGGTTGCAAGACAAGTTTAAGGGTTACCTGGTGATTTTGGAATGATCTGAATGGTTGAATTTGGCGTATGGAAAAGTTTTCTCCTTTTGCTCCACTCCTTTGCTCTCAAACTCAAATGGTGAAAATGGTAAGTCAAAAAACTCTTTTATAGGCTTTGAAAATGCATTTTTTTTTCAAAACTTGATTTTTTTTGGTCTCATGTAACTTTTAACTTGGGAGCTTGGAATGTCGAGAATGGTTTGATTTTCAGGACATTTTGGACATTTTTTCGACAGTTTCGAGATGGTTCCATGACTTCTAACCTGTCATGGCAGGTATCGTTTTCTCACTAGCATATAGGTTAGGGAAGCCATTTTTTGGTTGCATTATGCATACTAGCCTCCATTTGTCGATACTCTTGCCATAGGGTCGATCCCATCGTGTTATGGTTCGTAACCACTTTCACTTGCCAATTTTTTTTTTTAATCATGACATGATGGTAGAGCCATCCTTTTAATGGGCATCGCAATTAACACCTCAATGACATATGTTTCCCATGTTGCTTTGATCTGAGTAGGCTCGGGATTCCTCTATAGTCC
>APFE030251446.1:5304-22223 GCA_000404065.3 Pinus taeda
GTGAGTCTAGAGAAATGCCTAGAATTAAAGCTCTTTTTCTAAATTCTTGGGTATAGCTTTGTACACTTTGCCCCTTTAATTGGCAAAGAGTTTGCCAACTCATCATAGCTTGCTACATATAAGCTAGTGGATAGAACTTTTTTTTAGTGGCAGAAACAAATGCACTCCAGGTAGAAAGAATTTTACCATGCTTCTTCAAATCAGCTTATGTCCTGCCTTCCCACCACACTAAGGCAGTTCCTCCAAGGGGAAGGTTGGCCATCTGAACCTTTCTCCTTTCTGAATCAATGTTCTGCACCCTGCAATATACATCAATCTATCTAATCCAGTTATCTAGTTTTTTTACATTTAATTCTCCATCATATATTGGCAAATCAAATTTTACATCTAATTTAATCAAAGGGCTAGAAGGAGGTGTTGTTAGAGGAGGCTCTTTTCCTTTCCCTTTGCCTTGAGAATGGCCATCTAGAAGAGGTTCCTCTATTCCTTTGTCTTGTTTGGAGGTTGAATAATCTTCACTTTGACCTTTCTTAAATTCTCGATACATCTCTTCTACCATGGCTCTCATGGTCATGAAACTGTCCATGAACTAAGGGTCTGATTCCAAGGGACTTTCTTCTACCATTTTCCTCCTAGGATAGACTCTTCCTATTTCTGGGTTAGTCTCAACCAGTTCTCCTTCTCCTAATTTGAGCTCTGACCTAGTTATCATTCACCAATCCAGCACAAGCTTGTCTAACCTTAGCAACCTCAAGCTCTGATACCACTTGATCTTATAATGAGATCTAAAACAGTTATTAAGGTATTACAGACTCATGTGCATGAATTTGCCTATGTTACTTTGTGCAATGGACCTATAATATTGCGAAATACATAGACAATGAAGCAGTAAAAGAAACATAATAGGCAACAAACATAAACACAAGAAGTTTAATAAGGAGTTCACCCAAAACTCCTGGGATACATCCCCTGGTCCAGCCTTCGGTGGTGACCTCTCTATTATGTCTTCAAAAACAGAGTTTTACAACAGTGAGCTCAATTTGAGCCTCACACCACAGATACAGACAATAAGGCTTTACTTGGATCCCCTAAGTCCCTTTTCAGTACACATACTCTCCTCACTAACTCTCTGTCTCTATTGCTCTTTCTCAGTATTGCCTTCAATACTGCATGCCTTTGTTTCTTTTGGTTTGTGGCTTTTAAAGCCAATCTGCGTTGTCTGTTCATTCTCCTTCTCGGGCTCTTTGGATTCCCGACCTTTTTCCGCTCAAATCCCCCTCTGAGCGTTAGTAATCATTGTTAAACGCTTTCAGGGATGGTGGCCACCTGTACTATAACGACCTTTGAAATCCCAAAATTGGTCGTTTTCTGTTAACACAGAGAAACACTGCAAAAACACGGAAAATCCTCCAAAACACTATTCATCGGATTTGAAATATTATGAATCCGCTTTATAACTCCTATCGAGTCTGCCTTTGTAGCGATATCACATCTCCACCATTGATCTAGGAGATCCATATCCAATGGTTGTGGTCTATTTCGGGCATCCCTTTCGTATGGAGGTTAACCGCCCGATGAGGGTGGTTTTCTCTCTCCTCGTCCTAGACACGTGGCAGCCAATGTATGGGTTCGGGCGGAGCTTGGACCAAACTACTTACCGCTTTGTTCCCCCCGAAATCCCACTTATTTCATGGATTTCCTTTGTATTTTTAAAATACGTAAAAACACTAAAAAACCCGTAAAAATGGCTTTGGGCGAATTTGAAATATTATTCATTTTCATTCCCAAACCCCTTAGAGTCTAGGTTTCATCGCATCAACGCTGCCCTTCGCATTTCGTTTAATAAATGAAATACATGAAAATACATTAAAAATGCCACTTGACGGATCTCAAATCTTCTGAAATAGCGTTTATATTTTTATCGAGTCCGGTCTATCACAGTCTTAGTCATAATCGGCCCCGCTCCTATGCATAGCTCTGATGCGATACTGCGATATCGCAGTTGCATGTCGTTGATCCTCTCAGGCCGTGGTTAAGTCCATATATATATATATATATATATATATATAATAATATATATATATATTATATAATATTATATATATATATATATATATATATATATATATATAAATATATATATATATTATATTATATATATATGTAGAGAGAGAGAGAGAGAGAGAGAGAGAGAGAGTACGAGAGTAGTCTGGTTTCCATCGCATCAGTGCTGCCCTTCGCTTTCGTTTAATAAATGAAATACATGAAAAATACATTAAAAAATGGCCACTTGACGAATCTCAATTTTCTGAAATAGTGTTTATATTTTTATTGGGTCCGGCTATACAGTTTTAGTCATAAAATCGGTCCCCGCTCTATGGCATAGCTCTGATGCGATAATTGCGATAATTGCAAATTGCATGTCGTTGATCCTCTTAGGCCTGGTTCGTCCATATATATATTAATTATATATATATTATATTATATATATAATATATATAATATAGTTATATATTATATATATATATATTATATATATTATATATGAGTCTGGGTTTCATCGCATCAGTGCTGCCCTTCGCATTTCGTTTAATAAATGAAATACATGAAAATACATTAAAAATGCCACTTGACGAATCTCAAATCTTCTGAAATAGTGTTTATATTTTTATCGGGTCCGGCCTATCACAGTTTTAGTCATAATCGGCCCCGCTCCTATGCATAGCTCTGATGCGATATTGCGATATTGCAATTGCATGTCGTTGATCCTCTCAGGCCGTGGTTAAGTCCATATATATATCTATATCTATATATATATATATATATATATATATTATATATATAATATATATATATATATATATATATATAGACTCTGGACCGTTGATCTGCATGCATAGATCAATGGCTCTCCTTTGATCGCACTTCCCATATAACCACCTCAGATAGCCTTGTCGATTGCAATTTGCTAATTGGATCTGGATCGTTGATAGGCCAAATCCAACGGCTCCTGTGCATTCACGGTTCAAGCCTCCGATAAGCCTATTTTCCACTATTTCTTGGTGTTTTTGCCTCCCGATAGTGTAATCTGACTTTTCCGTAGGTTTTCCTTATGTAATAGTTTTGATCTTTTTAAGCGATTTTTAAAGACTGAGAGGTTTTTTTAAGATCCATTTGGATCAATTTTAAACCTTCTAGAGGTATTTTAAGGCATTTCATGAATTTTTTAACTCAAATACCTTTTCAACGACTCAAGAAAGGCCTCAAATAGACTCTAATTGCAAAAGTTGTGCCACATGGAAGTTGACCTTCCATTTTTTACCACAATGATCCAAGAGGGTGTCAGATCAACCCCATTAATCATGGAAAAGGGGCAAGTCACGTGACCATGATGAAGAAGACCCTAGAAGGGTTGATTTGCAGCTCATATCTATTGTTGAATGGATCAAATTTAACCCCTAGTTGGCTATCAGACTATGTTATAATCGGGAAACTAGGAGGAAAAGGGGTTTGATTCTATTCTAGTTCATTTCGTTCCACAGTTGAGCAATGTAGCTAAGAGTGGACAGTGAGGGTTTGTGCCTATAATATCCCACAAGGCACATGTCTCACTCCTTTGTATTTGCAACATTTTCCATTGAGAGAAAGAGAGAACAAAATATCCTCAAATCTAGCTAGGTTTTCTCCCAAAAGGTTTTCCCAGGTCATTTCTTATGTTACTGTGGTTTGTGAGTGATTTTTTTTAATTATTCTCTATTTTACTCATTTTTATATTTTGCATGCATAGGCAAATCACAATGATTTAACAATCCAAAAATCTAAAGAAAAATTAACCCTCATAGTATAGATTTTGGATTCTAGTAATTTTTTATCGGATATGTTGTGACAAACTATCTAATGGAATATCCACAACAGTTTACAGATAAAAGAAGAGTTTGAAAAAAACAAAGAACACCATGGGTGAAAGAGGTTTATTTGTGAGTGGGTTGTTTGTTGGTAAATTTTGGTAGATTAAACTTCCTAGGACAACAGAATTCCATGCCCAAGTGGTGTTGAATCTGTATGAGGAACATTTATAAGTGTTTAGGAATGATAAATTCTGAATTTGATTGTTCATTTGAAGTAGGAAATCCCAAACCTAAACTAGGAAAAACGGGTTTTCAAATTTGACGCTAGCTAGGTTGGATAACAAGAACTAAGAGTGGAGGATGCTAGGGGACTACACAAGAAGAGAAGACACTCCCATGTGTAGTTACAACCAACTACGCATATGGTTGGTTAGAGAGGTGCACACCTTTCTTTAGTTGTAGATAGAACACTTCAAATAATTCTTTGCATTTGATTTTAAATTGATGCTCTCTTGCTATAAATGTCTTTGGCACATTATCTATTTTAATATTCCATGTTGCATGTGATTCTTTGGTAATGACTTTTTTGTCATGACTAAATGAATTAGGTCATTGAAGAATGTTTCTAAAGGTGCCATTGAAGGCTTGGACAATAAGTATATTAACAAGCATCACAACTAAAATCTAACTTGATTTGGCTTAATGAGAACCTCATAGGTGGCATAAGAATTCCTTATGAGAGAACTAACCAAGTCTATCTTCACAGAACATTTGATGTTTTCATGTAATATATTCACTAATACAGTTGATTTTTTCTTGCATTTTATTCTAGGGGTTAATAAAATCCTTAAGCTCTTAGGAATGGGGTATTACTCCTCTAGTTCACCTTTTTGTTATCATAAATTTCCTTAACCACCATCCCTTAGTTGAGTAAAGCACAAGGTTGAAGGACCAAGCAAGGGAATAAAGGTGAATTGAATAGAAATGTGAAGGACCCTTATTGTTCCTTATAGACTCCTTATATCCATTCATCCTAGGCTCTTGGGGGCTCTGATTGCACTTTGAAGTCATGAAATATATACTATGAGTATAGCTCCTATTTGTGCAAGATATAAACTCATAAAAGTTTTTATGGTAAAATAAATCTTAGTTTATATGTATATAAAAATAGATGCATTCCAACCCTAGTCCCTTGGGTGACAGGTTGAGGGAAGGAATGATGTTCCTTACAATGGAATTGTAATGGTTGTGGAGACCATTCTCATTGTCAAAATTGGGTCTCACTTAACCTTAAAGTCTTGATAATCCCTGGAGGTTAGGGAGTCATTTTTCCAAGCTTCACACCTTAGACCCTAAGCGTGACTCTACCTAACAATGTTGTCTTTCCTTAATTCTTCTCGCAATCTTATTTAATGGTTGATGAGGTAAGGAAAAATATAGGCCTCATCGATCTGGTGTTTGGTTTTTCCTTTACTAGCCTAGAAACACTTTCTTGACTTTTAAGGGATAAGTGGAAATTTTCATAATTGCATAGATATATGATAAAGGCTACATATCAGATTTTGAGATTTTCCATAGCTACATCCTTGAAAAGTTAGCTTGAAATTGGAGAAATTTGGTTATGTGTGATTAGAAAAAAAATTCCATCTACAAACCCCACCCCCTTTTGGAGTCATCTTGGAGTGCATATTTTTAGCTTGTATGGTGGAGCTTGTGGAGTTAAGTTTTCCAACTCTTTGGACATAATCTTCATATAGATATAGATATATGCCAACCTTGTACTCACGAGGAATGAGCCTTGAAAAATAATGGTTTAGGGCCATAACATATATGATTGCACCATCATCTACAGCATGAACATAAAAACTAGTGGAGTGAACTTGATTAAAATGGCCAAAAGCCATATCTTTGGTAAATTTCATTCGTAATCAACTTCACCAAGTGTTTGGAATTTTGAAATGAATGGATTTGGGAAGTTACTTCTTCCCATAAGACCATCTATTTTGTTAATGATACTCATGGTTTGAACGAAATGATTTCTCATCAATAACATGATTTCCTTATGCCAACAATTACATATCACTTGGTTAGCAAATTATGTGGTGACGCAACACTCACACGACCCATTCTACCCTCCTTAGTGAGACCCCCAAGCTTATGCGACAAACCTAGGTATGTGTTAGGAAAAAGGGATACTCTCTTAATTGACCAAGATCTCCAGGGATTTCCCCTATGGTGTATCGATCAACAATTTTGACTTGAGCACAACCTCAATAGGTTTGGCGTATATCACTCAATAATCTCCTTTGAGAGTGAAATGGGTTGAAAGCTAGCATATGTTGCTTGAGAACGAACTTCTGGTGTGATGAAGCAAGGGCTCTAGTCCACTATAATGTTAGAAAAGACTTGATCTACATGATACAATGACCCTATATCATTGGCTAAATACATATCAACTAAGACTTGTAGCTATTATCAGGGAGAAGTTGACCCCATCCCTTTGAATACACTAAAGGGTCGAGTTCTTTACAGAAAAGTTGATATCGGAAGGGCAAAAAATTATTTGTGTATTTTGGAGATTGGTTTCATGTATCTTTTGTTGACTTTTTATTTCCAGATAAATTTTTAGTAAGTTTATTTTATTATGTGAGTTGAATAATTCAATATAAGTTATTTTTTAGCAAGGAAATCATAAGTAATTAATTTACCTAAGTTTCTGGAATAGACTTTAACATGGTATCGTAGCATGATCCCTAAGAGAAGTTGATTTCCAAGTAGTTACAGCAACAGATCTTAAGGCTACAAAAATATATATGAATGTTATAGGGGTAGATCTAAATGTATATAGTCGTAGATCCAAGTTTCTAACTAGTAGATCTAGCGAAGATTTGGGTATACAACAAGCATATCTAAGTGACTAGCAAAGAGATCTAGTGTGGATCTGGGTATACAACTAGTGAATCTTGCATATCTGAGTGACCAAAAGACAAATCTAATGTAAATATGTGTATACAACAAGAAAATATAGTAGATATAGGGACCATAAGTCTTTTTTTACTAGGTATTCGAAGGACTAACACATTTGCGGGGAAATCTTGTTAAGATTTGGAAGAATGCAACAACTAGTCTCAAGTTTAAAGATAGATTAGATGGAAGTTTGAACTTTGCACCCCATAAAGCGAGAATTACTTTGATTTTGAAGGAAATTGATCTTTGGGAAATTGTTGACAAAGCAGTTCCTTCACCAACAAATCTTCAACAATTGGCAACTCATGAGGAGATTAGCCGTGTGGGTAATCTTGGATGCATTGAAAAAACATATGATTCCTCACTTGTTTGAAAAAACATTGACCAATAAGATGCTTGACACCCTGATAAGTCTCTACCAAACAAAGAAATAATATGGTATTAAGGAATAATCTTAGATCTACGAAGATGTTCAGATCATACTTAGCTATCAGTTACCTCATGAAGATCACCTAGATCCATGATCAACTTGCAACAATTGGGGAGAAGGTGATAGATGCATAATTAGTAAATATGACATTTAATGGATTTTCCAAGCTTTGGGAGCCCTTTTGTTAAGGTTATATGTGCATGGGAGAAACTTCATGCTTTTGAGAGGCATTGGGACGATTATATCCAAGAAGAGACTTGGGAGGACTCTAAAGCAACCAGGCAAGAAGGTGACGAGAACTTGGCCCTTCTCAGTCAAACAACAAAGGGAAAAGGAAGGGACTCTTATAAAGGAAAGAGTGAGGAGTAAAAACAAGTTTTTTTTCTATCTCAAACATGGTCATTATGCATCACAATGTCCAGAGATGAAGAAGGGTAGATGGAAGTTGCAACAACAGGAGGTAGCAGACTCAACAAAAACTCAGATGAGCGAGTTTGTTTTGAAATTTGAGAAGGGTTTCTCACTTATTGCATTCATTTCTACTGGCATAGTTTCTATGAGTGCATGGTATATGGAAAGTCGTACATATTGCCATATGAAATAAGCACAAGATTTGTTTACCAGTCTAACTAACCAAGACTTGGGAGTACATGTGGAGCTCGGTAATGATGCTAGGTATGCAATAAAAGGAGTTGGGACAATTTCACTTCATTGTGCATCAGATAGGTCATCAGAAGTGAAGTAAGTGTTGTATGTTCTAGGGCTCAAGAAGAACTTACTTTTAGTCTTAATCATGGAAGACAAGGGATTTTCCATGGAGTTCCAAAAATGGTAAGCATTTATCAGACCTAAAGGATCTAACCCTAACACATCTCAAGTTATTAGAGTTAGATAGGGAAATTTGTATAGGCTATGGTGTGAGCCTATTCGAGACTTAGTACATAGTAGTGACAACTTTTGTAAGTCATGGTATATTAGGATGGGGCACCTACATTATAGTTTGTTTCTTATTATAAGGGAGACTGTGATTGGTCTTCCACATTTCATTATTGAGTAGTAGGGTTTATGCAAAGGGTGCATGCTTAGAAATCATGCCAAGGTTGCTTTCCCTCAATTGATGGCAATAGAATTAGTACATGGAGGCATGTATTACATGTCTTATTAATGACTTTTCTAGGAAGTCATGGATCTACTTCATGAAGACCAAGGATGAGGTCTTCAATCAATATCATGAGTTAAAATACTCTTGTGGAGGACTAGACAAAGAAGAAGATCAAGGTCCTAAGGTTAAATAATGGAAGTGAGTATACCTCTAATGACTTCAAGGATTTTTGCAAGGAGGTAGGAATTAAGAGGGAGGTATCTTACGACCCATAATAGAATGAGGTTACAGAGAGAAAGAACAAGTCAATCATAAGGGTTGTTAAGGTCGTGGTCCATGATCAAGATTTTTTCATGTTCCTTTGGGAAGAGGCATGTAATACAACAATATACATACAAAACAAGAGTCATCATAGGATCTTGGAGGTCAATACATCAAAGGAAGCTTCACTGGTGTGAAGCCAGAGATGAGCCACTTACATATATTTGTTTTTCTAGTGTATATGCATGTATCGAAAGAGAAGAGGACCAAGTTGAAGTCATCCAATATAAAGGGTATGTTTGTGGGATACAGCGAGACTTTGGATGCTTATCAAATTTTCATTTTATCATGGAAAAGGATTGTATTGAGCTAGGATGTGAAGTCGAGGATGACATTACATCTAGGGAGTCACATGAGACCCTACCAATGATAAAAGATGATGAGTTGGAGGCTCCAAAGTTTGAGCCAAGATCATTTATGACACCAATAACTTCTAGTTTAGGAAGTCAACCTTCAATTGATGAGGAGGAGATAATAGTGCCTTCCAATTCTATCATGAAACCTTGATAATTCAATAGATGTTGATAAATGCTTAGGATCATGTAGAGTGTGAAAATTCGCTTGAAATGCAACAACTAGAATCAATTCTTGTAACTCATAAAATTATGCAGTTTATTTTGTTACGCAAAAATAATGAATTAGTCACACTGTAATTTCTTTACAAATTAAAACGTTGCAGGAAAAATGGAAATTGACAAATTTGACACGGTTATTTTTGGAAAATCATCCTCGGAAAAACCCAATGTGGGAAAAACAGTGCAACAGATGAGGGTTTTATTATTATGCAACAGTGAAATTCTAAGTATAATCTATGGATGCCCAACTAGTATTCCAATTAGCATATTAATGTGGCCAAAATATATGTTATGAAAATACCTCAACACCACACTTGACCCTACTGCGACAACTAGCAAAACTAGTTGCTCGTACAACCTCTACATGAGCCTTTGCGTAGGCTCTACTCGCTATGCCCAGAAACTACTGGAAAGATGAAATTCTGGTTGAATATGCCTTTGTAAGTGACTTGCTTGGTCCCTTAGAGATTTTCCAGGCAAACTGCAATTGAATCACCCTTCCTCTCAACAAATTTAATCTCCCTATGAAGCTATATGTGCATGCTTTGTGCAACCTCTCTAGGAAATACGACCCTTCTGCTTCTAACTCTTCAGAATTGGAAAGCTTCCTCGGGAATTAATGTCTCTGCCCTTATGCATCCCTTCTATATCAAACTCTCTTCCTTTTCTCGGACTTTGTAGTTGAATAGCTCGATCTGCCAAGGAACTCACTCTCTGAGTGTGTTTCTCTCCAAACCCATCAACCTCCTCTTATAACCTCCAGTTGGATCGCCAATGGCCACGATTAAGTCATTATTGATGGATAAGGTCATTTTTGTGTTGATCCAAGGACTCTGAGTATTGCAGTGACTGAACTCACCACACGTGAAGCACTTGACCTTCGATGTGTCCTTCCTTTACTTGTCTCCTCCCTACAAGATTTGTCCTTGATTGGGACCTTTCTTTTCCTTTCTCTTCGATGCAAGTGTTACGTT
Source organism: Pinus taeda (assembly GCA_000404065.3). Classification (NCBI taxonomy): domain Eukaryota; kingdom Viridiplantae; phylum Streptophyta; class Pinopsida; order Pinales; family Pinaceae; genus Pinus; species Pinus taeda. The sequence goes on from APFE030251446.1 coordinate 15,522, forward strand.
CTCCTCCTCATTCACACTCTTCAATCCCTTGCTACTACCACTGAGAATATTCTTGACTAGAGCAAGTCACGTCTCCTCCTCAATGAAATATGCCCACAATTAATCCCACCTTGGTAGTTGATCTCATCTAGTAATGCCTTGGATGAAAGTAGCCCACTCCTTGATGAAACCATTAATGGATACACACACCAGTTCAACTTCTTATGACGTCTCTCCAACAGCGGACAGCTCATCCCAGATATCCTAAATCCTGGTAAGGTAGGGGGTAACTCCTCCCCTCTGCATCCTAATGGTTCTTAGCTTCACCTTCAGGAACATCTTTTGATTCTCAGAAGGATTCTGGTATAGTTTTGCGAGATCATCCCACATTTATTTGGTCGTATTCTTGGTTGCTAAGTGTGAGACTATATGATCTCGAACTCCATCAAGGATAAATCGCTTCACCTTGGCCATGTGTTTATTATAGTTGTCTAGCTATTGCAGATCTGTAGGTATGACTATAACTAATTCTGTGTACATCTTCAGACCAAAATCAACTAGAAAAATGGACATCTCGACCTTCCAAATAATGTAGTTGGATGCACCATCCAATTTGTCCTGATCTCTAAGCCCTGTTAAAACCACTTTAACAGGAATCTCCTCCTCTCATGCTTGGCTACCTGCTTTTCAATTCACACTCATTTATGGAATGCACGGTCCTGCCTACTGGTTCTACCCCTTCTACTGGAAATTTTGGATTTCCTCCAATGATGGATCTAGAAACCCTCTAAGAAAATCCCTTAGTGTGTGCAATTTCTCTTCTTCCCATCGTTGATTCTACTCTGTGAATCTACTACAAAATCAACTACGCCCAGATCAAGAATTTTCCCTACGAAAATATTGATCTTCTTACCTAATGCCTGCTGGAATTACTCTCGAACAAATTCGAACTTTTCTAGCCACCTACCTCTATAAATCAAACCCTTGTCTAGTAATTCGCACTGCCTGGCTAGGCCCTCTACGGACCTAGAAATCAAACTACCAGAATCTCTGAATTTGGATGATTTCCTTCTTCCACCTTTAAGATTCTTGTCTCATCAAACTTGCTCTGATACCATGTGAAAATTCGCTTGAAATGCAATAACTAGTATTAATTCTTCTAATTGATAAAATTATGCAGTTTAATTTGTTACGACAAAATAATGAATTAATCACACTGTAATTTCTTCAAAATAAAAACATTGCAGAAATAAAATGGAAACTGAGGAAATGCTCACACACACACAATAAAAAGTTGAAACAATTATTTTTTGACAACTATCCTCGGAAAAAACCCAATGCGGGAAAACCAGTGTAGCAGATGAGGGTTTTATTATTATGTGTCGGTGAAATTCTGAGTACAATCTATGGATGCCCAACTGACAATTTAATCACTAGAATAATGTTGACAAAATATATGCGAGGCAAATACCTCAAGACCACGCCTAACCCTGCTCCGACAACTGGCAAAACTAGTTGCTCATACAGCCTCTGCATGAGCCTCTATGCAGTGCTTGTGCAAGCTCTACTCATAATGCCCTAGAACTGTTGGAAAGATGACGTCCTAGCTGACTCTACCTCTGGAAGTGACTCGCTTGGCCTCCTGGAGATTTTCCGGGCCAAATGAAACTAAATTGCCCTTCCTCTAAGCAAAATAGATCTCCTTTTGAAGCTACATTAGGGGAATTTTGAGGTCTAAAATGGGCCTCCTAAGGAAATTATAAAATAATAGTGGAAATGAAAAAAATAAGATTAGATTACATCATCAAAGTTTAAAGGGAAAAATGAAAAAACTATTTTTTCGACCCGTATTTTCAACTTATCTCCCTTTAGGTTTACTCAAATTTCGAGCGGCAACACTCGTTGGATGTAGAATTTGATTCCTCATCCAAGGAGTACCCATGTTGCATACTTCCTATGGACCCTGTTATACGAAAAATGAGAAATACATGAAAAATGTGTTTGCAATCATGTTTTTCATGTATTTCTCATTTTTCGTGTAGCAGGGTCCATCGCAAGTATGCAACATGAGTACTCCTTGGATGAGGAATTAAATTTTGCATCCTATCAGTAATCCCGCTTAAAATTTGAGAAAAAAATTAGGGAGATAAGTTGAAAATATGAGTTGAAAAGATAGTTTTATTATATTTAATCTTTTTACTTTTTTACTCCGAAAATGGTGAATCATCCACCATGGTCGACATCATTAGCTTGAATCCTATTGGTTTTTATAAAGTTTATTTTGGTTGCACATTTTTCTTAGGAGGCCCATTTTAGACCTCAACATTCCCCTAATGTTTGCACAGGCTTTGCACATCCTCTATGGGAAATATGACCCTTCTGCTGCTGACTCTCCAGAACTGGAAAGCTTCCTCTGGAATCATTGTCTCTGCCCCTTTGTGTCCCTTTTGGCTTGAACTTTCTTTCTTTGCTCAACCTTTGTATTTGGATAAGCTCGATCTGCTAAGGAACTCGCTCCCCAAGTGTGTTTTGCTCCAACCCCATCGACCTCCTCTTATAATCTCGCGCTGGATCACCATCGGCCACAATTAAGTCCTTAGTGATGGATGCGATCATTTCTGAGTTGATCCATGTGAGTTTCTAGAGAAATCTCACCTTTATCAATTAGTTGTTGTTAATTAATCATTTTCCCTAAGTTAGACTCAGGATAAAATTAATTATTGACTAATTAACTTAATTGAGTTGCTTCTAGGTGGGTTTTCCATAAACGATTTATGGGTTTTGAAGCTTTAGTGTTTCTAGGCCTCTCTGACCAAAGTCAAGACTAGAACACCATCTAATGCTACAAAAAACTAACATCGAGTGTTGTAGGATCATAATAAAGGAGAGTAGACCTTTGAAGAAGTTCCCAAACTATATGGTGCTAATAAGTAGCATCATTGAAGAAGAGGTTTGGAGGAACGCCATGGTGGAGGGACATTGTTCCAAGGCAAAAGGAAAATTGGTTCCAGGGGGCTCTTCAAGAAGTTCCTTCCTCACTAATAAGGAGTGTGTATGTTTGTAACATCGAACAGGTATGCCCCGGATGCGGGTGAATAGGGAGGAGTTTAGAGCGATGGGACAAGGGTGGTGGGAGACGGCGCCACACCTGCCCTCCCTGTACGAGGTTATTAACGCCATCCAGAGGAGGGACGCTAGGCACGCAAGCCATTTCATTCTCACGTTAGGTGCTGTTAAGGACTCGGCTCTCGTACGCAATGACCTGCAAACGATGGCGGCATCCATGAATGCAGCAGTTAAGGATTGGGTTAATCGAGAAGAGGCAGAAGATTATAAGGAGGGACAGGGGATGGCAAGCGCAATTCATTTGGGGGAGGTTTCAAGCTGGGTTCGCGATGTCAATGCCGAGCCTGCAACAGAGGCGTTGTGTCTGGTCTTTGTAAGTTCTCCGTGGGGACTAAGGAGGTGGCCTCTTAGCAGACCACCCCCAATCTTAGGTCGTGGGTGTATTGATCCTGGTTTGTGCAGTGCTGAGGAAAGGGGGGAGGGGGACATTGAGGGAATTGGCTTTTCCGCTCCCGTTCACTCATACTCCTTCTCTATTGATTTTGGGCTTCACAGCGACGAGGTTGACGGAATTCCTGCTATCATTCTATTTGGCGCTGGTGGGCGAAAGACAGGGGAGAAGAGTGTGTTGGGTGGTGTTTATCAGTTTGTGGCCCTTCCTATTATGGCCCGTCTTCGGCGAAGAATGGGTTTCCGCCGAGGACAACCCAGGCAAGCCCCCAATTACTCCACTTCGAACTCGTCGTCCACCAGTGAGCTGTTTTTTGGTCGATATCCGAGCACTCGCAGCGGGCGAGGCAGGCGCCGCGCCTCCAATCCGCCTCCAGGGCCTCCTTCATCAACTGGGTCGGCCATTTTCACGTTCAATAGTTCATTGCACCAACCGCGGGTCACGGCACACATTTCTGTGGTGTTTTACGAAACCATGCAATTGGAAGGCTCGAACAGTGACACGGAAGGTTCGGGAGCCGCGGATGGTCCTCCCCCTACGTTCCAGATTGGCATTGGAATGATACCACAACCGGCTCAAGCGGAACCAGATGGAGGCATTCAAGATGAGGAGATGCATCCTGTTGATCCCAGACCTTCTGCTCAGTTCAGCGCTCCTCTTGGGGATGAACCGGAATTCGGTTGGTGCCGAATTGTGGAGGAACGTCCGGCCGAATAGCATGTCGTTGTTGAAGGTGTTCTCTCTGTTTTTTGATCAGTTCTTGGTAATCCTTGGGCGGTTCCTTAGTTCTCTGGGTTATGGGTCTCTTTCGGCTTCTAATGTACTGGTTTCATGGTTCTGTTTGGGAAGCATGTCCCTTCATGGGTGGTTTTAGAGCATGGTCTTGGGATGTTTGGGATTCTATGGGTGGTTTCAGGTATAAGGTGGTTTTTTGGAAAGATGGCTCGCCTTGGAGCACTGTAATGAATTGGTCACCTTGTAAATACCTTCTCTTTTATAATAGAATTAACTTTACCTACAAATAAAAAAAACAAAACAAAACAAAAAAAAACAAAACAAAACAAAACAAAACAAAACAAAACAAAACAAAAAAAACATCGAACAGGTACTTACACACAAGTTTAATGTCAGACATGTTGAACTTGTTCAAAAAAAGAGGTCTTTCTATATTGGAATTTTCTTCAATTAAAGTTATTTAGTAAAGTGAAGAGTCTTTTATTAGTGAGTTTATTAATGTCTAATATAATGAAAAGCACTTATATTAGTGACTTAGATGTAAGTTCCACTCTCCATTGAGATTTAATATAATTCATTAATCTCATTTAGAGGTTGGGGTTATGGATACTTGGTCATCAACTCAATGTTATAAAAGAAAGACAAAGTGAAAGAAAAAGATAGATATTGTGATACACAGAGAGTGTTAGAAAAACACAAGTGAGAGAGTGGTAAAGGATTTTCATTTAGTGTGCAAGTTCAAAAGGGACAATATGGAACAATGTAAGCAACAAAAGGAGATCAACCCAACCCTTAGAAATTGAAGGGGTCATACATAGAAAGTGCAAAGGAAAGCTCAAGAGGTTGTACAACCTAGCAAAAGTGAAGGGTGATCATACAAATTTTTGGGACAATTCTCAACAACAACTGGAGGGGCTTTACAATAGATTTTGGCAAGGTTCTACAAGATGTATGATGCATGAGCACAACAACAAGGTTCGTTGCATTTTTTTCTTATTCTCAGTGAATTATTTTCCCAGTTTGGTATCTATATAAGCATGGATTAATTTTAATGAAAATTCTAATATTGGAAGGGCAGAATTTTTTGAGTGTATTTTAAAGATTGGTTTTTTGTAACTTCCATTGATATTTTATTTCTAATTAAATTTCCAACAAATGTATTTTATTCTATGAGTTGAAGAATTCAATCTAAAATAATTTTTCACCAAGGAAATCATAAGAAAATAATTTACCTAGGTTGTTGAAATAAACATTTTAACAAGTGTGATCCAAGCACCATTCTAGTGTTTTGATTTGTACCCATAACCCGCAATTTTGTTCATTATTTTCTCAGAATCGTTGTGGAGCCTTCAATTCTAGTTGATGGTGTATAAATTGATGTGAATGCTCTTAATCGAATGTCCCCCACAAATGGATTTGGATACCATCATATATCATGAAATAATAAAATTTCATATTGGTACAACTCATAAATAGATTTTTTTTCACCTAGGCTATTAGCATCAAATGCCTCCCAAAAGGGGTCAATTGTTCTTAAATATTTGGGTCTTCCTTTAATTAATGTTTTCAATTGAAACTTCATACATAATTCCTATAAATGTTCACAAAACTAGATAAGGACCTACGAATTCAACACAACTTGTGCTAGATTTCTTAATTGTTTCTTTTGCTAGTTGAGATTTTCTATCTTAGCTTCTAATTTACGAAGTCTTCTTCTATCCTCTTTCTAGTTATCCCATTTGATTCTACCAATAGCATAAAGTTACAACTCATTTCTCCCTCATTTCTTTGATGGTATGCATGTGTTCCTCTCATGGCATTACACCTTTTTCAATAAATTTGGCTATTGCTTGCCATCAAGCAACTTATGCTCTCAATCTTATGACTTCAAGAAAGTTAATATATTATGCTTCCTTAGTCTATACACTTGTTGAATGAACAATAAGTATAGATTCTATTCTAGAAATATTTTTAATACAATACTAAGTAGCATCTTGTGTAATAGTTGGGTTTTTTTAAATATTTACAACTAAGGTTTCTTCTAAAATCATGACTAGGCCAACTTCCATTTGATCTACAGTATTTTTGGCATAATAAATAAGATCATCATAAATATCCCTAGATATCTATGTAATTATTTTATCATCTAAATTCATAATAATAATAATAATAAATCCATAATCTCATTAAAAATTTCTTTAGTAATCTTATTATCAATTTTGATAATTGGTTCAATAGAAACTTCATCAACAACCCCCTTACATTAGGCGAATTTTGAGGTCTAAAATGGGCCTCCTAAGAAAAATGTACAACCAAAATAAACTTTATAAGAACCAATACAATTCAAGATGATGATGTCAACCATTGGGGATGATTCGCCATTTTTTGAGTAAAAAAATAAAAATAATTAAAAATAATAAAACTATTTTTTCAACTTATTTCTCTAAGGTTTTACTCAAATTTCTAGTGGG
>APFE030251447.1:0-20310 GCA_000404065.3 Pinus taeda
AGGAACTATTAGAGAGAAGACACTAATCAAGATCCCAAAAGATGACTCACCTCTCTGTAATCATCTATATATGGATCCTTCACACAGAGATCCAGAGGCTGGAATGTTGTATCTTATAGAGAAGTGTTGTTGGTATTCCGATGTACATTATCAGTGTTGGGTGATCTAACTTTGCTTGAGGTGAAGAAGGGCTTCTTAGCTAGAGGATGATGCTGGGTCAGAGCACATGGTTGTAATATTCCTGCTACTTTTCATCTGAATAAAGCTATTCTTGTTTCCTTCCATATTCTTGTGTACTTGTTTATATATGCATGTATATGGTTAATGCACATCTGATCCTGCATTATTTATGAATTTAGATCTTTTTTTCTTGCATAGTAGTATGTTGTTGTGATTCCACAGGTCCTTTTCAAGCTGGGCAGACAAAGAAGAAGCGACAAAACTCTATCAAGAAGGAGAGGAAATCGAGCACAAGACTCAGGTTGGCCCTCTTGGTTCTCCTCTCATCTATTTTCATAAAAGGAATCAACAATAGACTTTGATTGTTTGTTTCTAAGATAGCCACCCATCTTAGTGGGAGTAACAAAATCCGAGTGGACACTATTCCCGTATAAAAATGGGGAAGGAACACGAAAGGAAACTTTAACCTTAAAGAAGTTAAAATAATAGTCACAGGGTTTGATGACCAAAACCCTGATCAGGTATGGAATAACCTTTGGTAGAACCCTCAATTGATGAAAATAAAGTTGTTCATTTGGCTTTTTCAACAAAAGAAAATTCTAACTTGGGAGAATCTGTTGAAAAGGGGTTTTGTCGGCCCATCCAAATTCCCTCTATGTGGCTCACAAGAGGAGATGATGAATCACCTACTCAACCTCTTCCCTTTCACCTCCACCATGTGGGATTGGGTGGCTTTAGTCTTTAGGTATATTGATTAGAATAGAATTAGCATAACCAACACTTTGAAGAATTGGAGGAAAAACTTATGAAGCAATGAAATCATCAATAAAGCTTGGACTCTGATTCCAGGCTTTGTCATCTGGGATGTCTAGAAAGAATGTAATGGTAGGATTTTCAAAAGAAAGACAAGCATGCCCGAGCACATAAATGTACAAATTCTATGACAAATCAAAGAAACAGTCAGAGGTTTGTTGTGAAAAATTTCGAAGAATCCTCCTCTACCCCAGGAAGCTTGTATTCTACTGCAGTTGGGTCTCGAGTCAATAGTCCCACAGGGCATAAATAAGGATGTGAGCCAAACAAATGAAAGTATGGATATTTGGAAGCCTCCTCCACAAGGCTTCTTAAAAATCAATATAGACGAAGTGTCTAAGGGCAACCCAGGGTTAGCTGGTTTTGGGGTTTTACAAGAGATGAGCAGGGACGCATAAAGGAGATCTTCATAGTCACTTGGGGAAAGCCACTAATAACATGGCAGAAGTCATGGCCTTAGAGAAATGCTTGGAAACCCTGGTGAATTTAAATTCACACAATGTCAACATTGGAGCAGATTCAGAATTGATTATCAAAGCAACCAAGAAAATGTGTAATGGAACGACACTGGAAAAAGTGTTGAAACATTGGAGGCTATCGCAGGTCTTTCACCGTATACAAACCCACCAACAAACCTTAAGAATCGTCAACTTTGCCCATGTGAAACACTTCTAGACCTTCAGCAGAGAGGAGGAGGAAGACTAGCGAAAGGCGAGAAGAGCGGAGGTCCTTGGGCTACGGTCTCTCCCAATCAGTGAAACTCAAGGAAAAGAAGATTGAAGAAGTGAAATGGTTATATAGTTCCTAGTGGAACAAAGGTCAATGGTTGTTCTAGATGAGCTGCTTTAGGAGGGTTTCAAAATGAACATCGAATCTTAGTCTAAGCACAGGAGGATTAGGAACAAAGGAAATGATTTGGAATGATTGGGAATGTTGGATCGACAGGATGGATCGATGGTGCTCAGGAGAATTATGGGAGTAAAACAGTGCTTAACCCGCTCGTCAGTTGAATGGTCGCAGTCCGCAGGTTCTTTTGGCCTCAGTCATCCGACGGATTTCAAGCCGAAAATAGATTGAACGTTAACCACCTGGATGGACCCGAAATCCTATAGGTTGAGGAGCTCTAATACATTTCGGGTCTAGATTTGTGTTGTTCATCTTGCTAGTGTTCAGGCCGAAATCATGGTGGACCATTGGATTAAATAGACTTTGATCGACAGTGGTGATTCTCCGCGCAACTCTTTTGATTGGAGGATTTTAGGATTGTTGGATGGAAGTTCGATTCGATGGTGGGGATTGCGCAATTAGGTTTAGGCTTAGGGAGCGGTCTGGAGAAGGTTGCTTGGCACAATTTTATATATGAAATTTTTGTTGTTAAAATAGATGTTAAATGAGGGAACCATCAAATATTTACTTCTATCTATTTTTGTGCTAAGAAATGCATAAATAATCTTTGGTAGTGACTCTCCGTAAGTACTCCTAGTAAGTGTACTACCTATTTTGGTGGAAAGACTTGCTTAAATTATGGTAGCCAATAAATCTAGGTAAATATTCATGTATGAATACTACAACATCTCTCCTTCCTAAAATTTTAACATTTGTTTATCCTCATCTTCTCACACTACAAGATCTCCTCATATTTTTATTTTCTCACACAACAACATCTCCTCATATTAAGCTACTAGATTGAACTATTAAACACCTTTCAATGTAATAATAATAATAATATATTAAAAATATATATATTTAAACCTTTTATATTAATAAATTTTCTATTTATTATAACTTTTAATATAAAAAATAATATTAAATATAAAAATATAATTTTAAAAAAAAAATATTTTTGTAAATATTGTAAATTTCTTTCACTTAAGTCCTCTGTATGAGGCTACTGTTAATTATGTTATTTCATTCTCTTTTCATTTTGATGTTTCATTATCTAAAACAATTATGGTTATTTCAATTTTGTAAATTCATTAATGTTAAAAATGGTTTTGAAATAAAAAAAACAAATAGCTTATTTTTAAAAAATAAAATAAATATAGAATTAAGTGTCATATAAATAATTAAAATAAAAAAAAAATAAAAAACTATTTATATTCATATACAAATCAAAATACATTATAATTTAACAAAAATGTTATGCTTAATTAGATATTAATCAAATGTCGCAAAAGAAACACTTTAAGGTAAATATATATTTTTATGTTAATAATGTATTTTTAACTTCTAAAAATATAATATATCTCAAATATAATAGTTAAAAATGTGCCTATAGGTTAAAAAATATGTATGTATTTTTTTCCTACAATATTATTGTCTCAAATGCAAAGGGGTAGAATAATTAGCTTTATTGCTTGGCAGTGAGCTTCCCATTAATTACATATTACTATAGGCTAAATAATTAAATCATTAAAAATATCTCATTTTTTTATACAAGAACTATGAATTTTAATATTATGATAATAATGTCTTTGTATTAATTTATGTCTTCCATAAATAGTTTCTACAACATTTTATAGTTTTATATTAATAAATCAATTTTCTTGTTTTTTTCAAGCGTTTAGAGGGATCAAATCTCTCATTCAAGAGGGCGAAAAGAGATTTGATCCTACATAATCCATGTCGAGTTAACACAATAAATCAATTTGCTCATTTCCTTATTATTTTATATTTGATCCTACATAATCTATGTCGAGTTAACACAATAAATCAATTTGCTCATTTCCTTATTATTTTATATTGTAATTAGTTGTTAAATGAAAGTTTTATTTTATTATATTTTAAAATAAAAAATTGGTTTTTTATGTGTTTTTTTTCTTTAATATATTATATTTTTGTTTAGGAAAAATTAATTGTGATTTGATAGGAATAAAACAATGAATAAAAATTGAAATGATTTACATAAACACCAACATTATTAAAATATAAATTAATTTAATATATTTTATTATATTGAAAAAAAAAAAATTAAATCTTAATGTTATGATTTTCCATTAAAAAAATATTTATAATATTCATAAAGCAAAATAACAATTCACTCAACTAAATTAAATTAAATTCAATTGAATTTGAATTTATTTTATTTATGAGCTGAATTGAATTCATTATCATTGGTTAATTTTTTATATAATATTAAAAACAATTATGGTATCTCGCTCCATATTTGGCTACGAGCTCCCTCTCCATACAGAAACGAGAGAGAAATAATACATGCTGAACCTATAAAAGCCTATTTTATTTTAGAAAAATCACTTAAACAATAAGGTCTTATTGTTTCAAAACAGCTATAAATCAAAACTACCACTTTAAATTTAACAATTTTCACTTTTCCAGAGTCAAATTTACCCACGGTAATGTTCATTACGTTAACCAATCCTCCCACTAACACGTGAGCTTGGAGTTCGATTTGCTAAAGAAGTTTACAAAACAGAAATTTCTTTTTTTCTCAAGGGAGAAAAAAACTAACTTCCTACTAATAAAAAAATGTTTACCATCATGATTTCATCACTTTCATAATTTTTCAAAATTCAATTTACATATTTGTTGTCAATTCAGTGTGAGATCATAGAAACATTACCATAAAAGTGGTGAAGATTGCATGTGGTATTTTGATGTTTGTAAAGGATTTCAAGATTTTGTGTAGGTAATTTCTAAAATTTTTGAAGTTGATATTTAATATAGATTGCAAGAAATTGTTAGAAATTAAAATCGAAAAAGTAATATAGTGATTAAATTTGAATGGAAAATTTAATTAGAATGAAAAATAATATAATGATTAAACATGAATAGAAAATTTAATTAAAATGAAAAGTAATACAGTAAGTAAACTTGAATAAAAAATTTAATGCAAGAACTCGAGTTTGGAAGGGTTGATGAACAAATAGACCAATCATGCAAGAAAAACCTTTTCTTGGAGAACCCAAAAGGGAATAAGCCTCAACCTTAAGCTATCAAGAAATTTCTCAGAGAGAAGTAATTGTTTGATTACTTTAAGCACCCTAACTATTAGTTTTCTCTTAACTATTAACTATTAATCCGTCGACCTAAAAATCTTCAATCGTCTAACATCTCATCCAATGGTGCAAACTGGTACACAATGACAACTGGGGGAGTTGTTCTCAAAGGGAAACACCTTGTGTAATAACCAAATATGCTAAATATGGCTATGTTGACGAGCATAAGGAACATCTTGTGGCCAAGATATTTTCACAGGTTGAAGGGATCAATTATTTCAAGACTTTTTCCCCTTTTTCCAAGGTGGATTCCATGTTCTTTCTCTAGCTACCTGCCAAGGTTAGTTAGTTTACCACATTGATATAAAGATTTTCTTTATACATGAGAAGTCTTAGATGGAGTAGCCCATTATTTATTTTTTGCAGGATCCTTCACTTTTTTGCAGCGTTGTAATTCCTTATACGGTCTCAAACAAGTTCCTATAGCTTGGAATGAGAGGATGGATAGTTTTCTACTTTCTTCTAGGTCCAAAAATTATTATTCTATTGTCATACTTTACACATTGATATAAGGCTTTCATTTATTGATTATAGTTCTGTATGTGGATGATTTAATCCTCAGAGGAATTTCTTCATCATTGATTTAGAATATTGAAGAAGAATTGATGGGATAGTTTTCTATGATGGATCTTGGTCTGTTACATTACTTTCTTGGATTGTAGGTTCACTAGTCTTTCAAAAATAATTGCCTATCTTCTAGATAAAATATTCCCCTTGATTTACCTCAACATTTTGGCATGGATAATTGTAAGCATATGTCTACTTCTTTTCTATCTCATGTTATTTTTACCACTCATTGCACCTCACCGCTACTGGGTCCTACATTGTATCGCCAACTAGTTGGCAGTCTACTCTATTTGACAGACACCCAACCTGACATTACTTACTTAGTAGGGATGGTTTCTATAGTTTCTTAAGATCCTCATCAAATTCACTAGAAAGTATCAAAACATATTCTCAGATATATTTAGGGCCCTCCCATTTTTTGGGTGAAAGCATGAAGATGGGTTACACTTTTGAGCCAAATGTGGCAATAAAATTTAAGTTTTCCCTCTTTTATCAAATCACATCTCTGAAAATTCATATAAGAATTGTGAATTTTGCTTTGGAGTAGAAAAACACAATATGTGGATAATTATCTTGTTGCCCTAATGATATATTTTGCAAAAAAAAATAGTGTCGTATAATCTCTCAATTTTCCATTAAATGCAATATATGTCCTTGTAAATTTTCACATAACTTAGTCTAAAATTTGTAATTTTTACTATATATATAGCTTATGTAAATAAGTAGAAGTCCATTATAATATGAGAATGAATCCATAAGTGGGCGAGGACCCCTATGCTACTTAGTTTTTCATCCTCTGTAAAAAAAATTTAGTTTTTTATGAAAAATTATATTTTTTATTATGTGTGTGTGCAAAGTTGTGTGAGTAGTGTGTGTGTGTGCATATAGCATTCCTTCAATAATCTTTTTCAACTGTGTGTTACTAATTAAAAAACCAGTCGGATTGTCTTACCACACATTTTGCGGGCACCTCCTTAATTATAGATAAGTAAGGTGATTTTTCTTGATAATATTAATATCCGTGAGTACTCATATATTTTATGTTATTGATTTTTTATTCAACCCCTTTGAAATTGTTCAAAAAAGTTTCAAACCTTATGTTAAAAAGAAACTAGATAAAAAATATCATATGAATTCGAAAATGCCAAACTCGTATACCATTGGATCGAGCGTTCCTTAAAGGACCAACTCCAACACTTAAGGGAAAGTTTTGTTTGGAGTTTGCTAGGGTACAAAATGGTGCTATAGAGAAATATATGGAGCTAAAACTCTATTTTTATGCCCTCAACAGCTCGATCAAGCACTTAAAATGCTAGATCGAGTATTTGAAATTCAAATTTCAAATAGCTCAATCGAGCCCTTAACCGTGGTTAAATAGAGGCTCAATTGAGCTATGCTATCATAATTATCTTAAAGAAAAAACCTCTCAATACTTGTCTTTAAGCCAAGTTTTGATTTTAAATATTAGATATTTTTATACTTAATCATTTTATAAGTTTTTATGTAGTAATCAATCAAAAATAAATTCATATTATATAAATAAATAAATAAAAACAACAAACTAAACTAATACTAAATTTTATTAATATTATTATTTTAAAAATTATTTCATACTCACATTTAAATCTAGATTACTCAAATTCAAATTATTCAAATAATGTTTTAAAATTTATGATTTCCATGTGTTTTTATTATTTTAAAAATATGTATTGCAATCCTTCGCACTTTTGCAGACTAAGGAAAAAATTCATTGCAATCACATTTTATAGGTTGAGAGAGATTTATAAAAGTAGATAAAATTGAGCGCAATCACATTTTATAGGTTGAGAGAGATTTATAAAAGTATAGGTTGAGAGAGATTTATAAAAGTAGATATGATTGCATCGTTTACAATTATATTCAATTATAACTTACAACTACTACAACTACGTTAATTATTACTGCACTCATTTTTTTCATGAACAAAAAGATATTACTGCACACACATATATATAAGTTTGATTTTGATAGATATGACTATGATCAAGGAAATCATGTTTATTAACTCTTCAATGATTTTATGAAATATACATTTCCAACACCATCAAATTCACATTTTTCAGTTGCAATTATTCATATAAAATTATAATATTTATAAAATAAAATTGATACATTCTTATATTAAATATAATTTATTTATAATAAATTTATTATTTAATTCCCTAACATTTAAAATTTAAATCATTAGTAAAAACTAATTTTTAAGTTACTAAATTATAATATAAGAATATTACAATTTCAATTGCAAGTGGGATAAAATCTATTTTCAAATATATACACTAAAACGCTAGAAATTTAATGAGAAATTAATCCACACCATTGTTAATTACCCATTCAAGTGTAATTAGTAATTAAATTTGGCTTTTTCTAAACTATCAAATACTTACAATTTTAAAGTTTGCATATCATTATTCATATTTATGTAAATTTAAGTTTTGCAGCTTTAAGACTTGATTGAGCTTTAGCGCTCAATTAAGCCTATTATAGGCCATTTTGTCGCATCCGATCAATAGGTCTCCTAATTGGGTGAATCAGCATCCTATTCCCCCTTGTCATCATCTTACACAAATCCCTAAGAATGCCTTTTTCATTCCCTAGAGTTTGTTCCTATAATTGCATCATCTAAGCTAGTTTTAGAACCAACGCTCCAAGGCTACTTGTTGGATTGCATTCACCTATAGGTTGCTCCACTGTGGCCTATGTTGATTGCCTACAGGTTGCTTCCCTTTGCACCTGTGTTGGTTCTAGAAATTTGAGAAAAAGAGATTGAATCCTGAAGCCTCCATTTTCATAAGCTTCCAGGATCTATTATAACCATTTACCTGAGATAACAATTTTGAATCCTGTCCTATCCTACCTTGGAGTTTCCATCCCTTATCCTTCGATGTCATCCTCCCATTAAGAGTGGATCTCAATCCCAGTATTGGTAAAAGGATAAGAACTCCCAACTTACCTCACTCCTATATATGTTTACAGCGTTCCATATGCAAAGGGTTGGCTTTTAGAGAGTGATTCTAGCCTTATCTGCTACTGTGAGAGTTATTTTTTCATGCATTTAAGGTGATTGGAGATGCATTTTGTGACAAAGAAAGGACAAGTTGACAACTTGGAGGAGATATTCTACAAGATCAACACATATTTATGGTTGTAACTCACTCCATTTATATCAATACAAATAGTTCTTCGTTTTCCTATATGTGATCTCGTTTCGTGTATTTCAATACCATGTTGATCTATTGAATAGAGTATATAGATGATATTGCATAGATCTCGTAGTTTCTTTGCTTGTGTCATCTGACTGTGCATGTTCTAATTTTGGAAACTAGAGCTAGAATTGGAGCATTCAAGCTAAAGAAGGAGCGAAGCCTATGACAAATTCCAGATAGGATTCACACCATTATCTATTTACTATAAGGAAAGAATTGGGTTCCTTATCTTTCTATTGTTCTAGGTTAGCCACCAAATCTAGGGGAGATACTTTTGTCCCCAATTGTAAATCTCATATAACAGAGCCATAAAGTTTGATCAAGCTCCTAACCCAGGGTTATGCAAGAGCTCAATCAAGGGTTTTTTTTTAAATGCTTGATCGAGCTATTTTTAAGTGCCTCAATAGCTCGATCGAGCCTCCTTTTTTCACAAAAGCGCACCTTTGTTTTGCCAAAAAATGTAACCCAGCTCCATGCTTTCACCCTTTGGCATTTAGTATATTGTTGGTTCTCATGATCTTGTGGGTTTCACTGATTCTAACCAGGTTATATCAATGGATGATCGAAAGTCCACCTATAAATTTATTTTTTGTCTTGGTTCTACTTCTATTGCTTGGTTCTACAAGAAATAGTTAGTGATTGCATTTCTACGACATAAGTTGACTATCGAGCTCTAGTTTTTCCAAGTCAATAATTTCTTTAGTTGCAACACTTATTGCTTGATTTAGGCATTTAGCAAGATCAATCTAATACTCTCTAGTGTGATAATCAGAGCACAATACATATTTCCAGAAATACTATTGAGCATCAAAGGACCAAACATATTAAGATCCATATGCATTTCATTCACCATCTTATTAAAGATGTCATTCTTAGCTAGGAGTATGTACCTTCTTAATAACAAGTAGAATATATTTTCACAAACTCCTTGGCATCACCATGGTTTCTTTAGTTATAGAAAATTCTTGAAGTGAAGGAAGTTGTCTTTGGGGTGTCATATTGAGTCCTCCTTCTCTCACCTCCTCATTTTTCTCTTTCTTTCTTTCTTTTTTTATGTACTCTCATTTAGGAAGGAGCTTTTTCCTACTGTTTTTCTCCTTTCATCTGCTTATAAGAGATTATACATCGGTACCCAACAAGGCTTCATTGTGATAAGCCATTCTTTTTCTTTTTTTTTCCTGTATTTCCTCTCTATATTTCACTTATGAGGGTGGGGAGTATTGGAGTTCCAATAAAAAAGCCATGGAATTAGTAAGTTTACATAACATCCTTATTTATTTTTTTAAGTCAAATTTTCTAGCTATCACTAAAAGACTAAAAGATTCCATTTCTCCTGTAAATTAAATTGATATACAATATTTTTCATAAACATCAAGTAATTTTCTTTGTTATTCAATTTTCTTAATCTCTTTCATTAAAAAAAACTTTCATATCTTACAATCTAGAGATGTTTTAACACCCTTAAGTTCACATGAATCCATGAGAAAAGGTTTCCACATATATAAAAAGTCATTGCATATCACCGCACGCAACAGTGTGAAATAAAGAGAAGTTCGATGACCTTTTAATAATTATAATCTCAGTTTGTTTGAGAAAAAATAATTATCGTAACATTTATTATTAGGTTTGATATTTCCATGTCATGAATATAGGAATTCACACGTTGTCTTCATTCTATATATTATTTCTCCAATTAGAGACATAGATTTGTGTTATCGACGTTATATTTAGGGAAATTTATTTTCATGAAAGTTTCACCAAAATGTTATGTAATTAAAAGTACTTATAATTTTAAAGTAAAGTGATGGTTACAAATTGATTGAACGTCAATATGTACTTAATTATTTCATATTAATTGTTGTTTCTATATTTTGTTATAATTATTGTTTTTGTAGATTAGAATAATGTAGAAATAAAAGCATCTAAATAAGTGATAGGCATGATGAGTTGTCAAAATTGTCATAGGTTGTTATTAGGACATTTGCTATTTTTTAATGTGTTAGATCTGGATTTTTTGGACATAGATTGTCCAAAAGAATACATATATATATTGAAATCATTTTCATCAATAAAAAGTATTTTTATGTGCATTATATCTATGCATCTGATATTTTGAGTTGGTATTAGAGCCTTCCTAGAAGGACTATGTTGTAAGTGTGAGTAGTAGTTGAGAAGATCGTCGTGAGAGCTAGTACAACACTATTGATGATTGTGGTATATATATTTTGGTTGTTTGAAGTTTGTTGTTTGCTAGCACGTGAACACAGATGTCGATTGTTGGGGAATAATTGTAGCTTGTTGATATTGGTGGTTGTGTTCTATCTTGGCAAAAGGAAATTCGAGACATGATGGAAAAATCACAAAGGAGAACTATCGTCATCGTCAGAAAGGCTGCGAATGTGTGGAATTGTTGAGTCGCCCGGTGAGAGTTGATTTTGGACAAGTGTTGCCTGCTGATTGAAGGCCGCTATCAATTGTTGTTTCGTAAACATGTTGGATTGGAAACCTGCTGCACCTCAATAATTGCAGTGGTCAACACCAGCACACTAGGAGGAAGCATGAGGTAAGGTGCATCAGAGGCATTGTAGCGTGACCTTGAATCGTTGTTGTTCAAATTCAAAACGTAGGAGGGAGTAGCACGCAACAGCGTAAGATTTTGATTGTAAGTTGATTGTGTCAGGTATTACCTTAGGAAATTTATTAAACATGTTGAATCCACTTGTTGAAATTTATTTGAATGAGTCCTCTAAACTTAATGGCGAGAAAATTATGTTGATTAGAAATTCAAGATATTGAGTGTGTTTGAAGCATGGAATTTGTGTTCTATAGTGAGTGGCGATGAATTCCAACCCACGGGTGTTGATGTTGCTATTACATATTGGGAGAAATGAAAGCGAGGGTGCTACAACGAATGTCGGTGAAAGACTAACATAATTCGCACAGCAGAGACTGCAACACATCCTAAAAGATATGGGACATGCTTAAAGATCCGTATGAGACAAAGAATGCCAATTGAATACTCTACCTGAAAAGCAAGCTATTGTACATAAAAATCGGGGTGAATGAGAACATAAGCACATACATCTTTAGAGTAAAATATCTGAGTGATTAGTGAGGCACAATCGGTGAGAAGGTGTCCAAACACTAATCTGTAACGATTACATTAAAAGGTTTTCTGAAAGATTATCAAGTGTTCATTTCAAGTCTTGCAGCGAGAGCACAACCTCCTACATTTACTAAATTGACAGGAGTCTTCCTACAAGAGGAATAAAGAATGAATACTTTTGATATGGATACACGTTCTTCAGGTTTGGTGCTTGTATGAAAAGGAAAGCAACCATTCACAGGAAATCTATGGGACAGGAGTAAAGGAGGAAAGTTCTAGGTGAAGCAAAAAGTATATCTCCATCAAGTTTGAATCCATTGTTAATAAGAATGATGAGTGTTTTTATTGTGCAAAACATAGTCATCATTCCAAAGACGGTTATAAAAGGAAAGCACATGAATCCAAACAGATATATAGGAAATATAATGGAAATTTTGTGAATAATGACACATTTATAAGTGAAGACTGTAAAAACCTTAAATTGTTCATTTCTCAAGTTGCAATGTCTACTAAAACCAATGATAAGAATGAATGGTTTGTTGATTCGGGTGCCTCTACTCATATGTTATGTAACAAAGAATGGTTTGATGAATATTATGGGAATATAGATGGAACATATGTTTACATAGGATATTACAGATCACTGTAAGTGCAAGGTTATAAAATGATATGTGTAAACATGCCTCGTGGTCAAATGAAAGAAATTCATAATGTAATGTATGTCCCTAGAATAAAAAAAACTTAATATTTGTTTCTTTAGTTACTCATCAAGATTTGAAGGTATAATTTGTGAAGTTAAGGTGTTTTGTGAAGGACATTAATCACTATAGGGTCATTTCAAGAGGACCCAGAGTTGGAGGACTGTACAAGTTGAATGTGACCAAGGTAGCACATCATGCATTGGCATCAACAATAATGTCAATTGAAGAAATATGGAACTAAAGGTATGGACATCTTAATCACAATGACTTAGTGTTGCTTAAGAAAGAATCCATGGTTGAAGGCCTTCTAATCTTGAAAAATGAACATTCAGAATGTGAAGCATGCACTCTTGGGAAGCAGCATAGAGATGAATTTCCTATTCACAAAGAGAAAAGGAAAACATATATACTTGGGTTGATTCATACAGGTGTTTGTGGACCAATGAAAATAAGATCACTTAGTGATGCATTGTATTTTTATCTTTGTTGATGATATATCCAGGTACATTCAGGATTACTTCATGAGGAAAAAGAGTGATGTATGTGAGTACTTCAAAGAGTTCAAAACCATGGTAGAAAAAAAAGCAAGTAAATGCATCAAAATCCTCAAATCAGATCAAGGAGGAGAATGTTCATCAACAAAATTCATTGATTATTGTAAAGTTCATGGAATTCTTAAATAGTTCATAGTGCCACACACACCTCAACAAAATGGGCTTATTGAGAGAAAAAATAGGACATTGGTAGAACGTGCTCACAATATGTTGAAAGGTAAAAATATTTCAAATGGTTTTTGGGAAGAAGCCATTAATATTGTTGTGTATGTAAAGAATATGAGTCCTACTAAATGTATAGATCGTAAAATACCATTTGAAATTTTCCCTAGTTACAAACCTGAAGTTATTCATCTTAAAATATTTGGAGGTAAAGCATTTTCCCATATTCCAAAATATGAAATAAGAAAACTTGATGTGAAGTCAAGAAAATGAATTTTCATTAGATATTGTGATGATCATAAAGCATACAAATTGTTTGATACAATTTCACACAAGTTAATTGCAAGTTGTGATGTAGTGTTTCATGAGAATGTTGTTGAAAGTGATAATACTAGTACATGGTCCACTTTTGTCAATGATCATATCAAAATAGAAATAGAATATGAAAAGGAGTAGGAAAAGGAATGTGAACAAGAACATATATAGGTTGAAAGCAGCATGGATACTGAAAGAAGTTTCAACACACAAAGAAGTGAAATGATCAACCCTAGAGTAGGAGGAGAGATGAGAGAAACAAATAACTAAGAAAGTCATCTCGACCGGCACAACTGCCCTTAAGGTACAAAGACTATGCATTAAATATTCATGCTTTAAATATTGTTGAGCTAGTATATTATGAAGAAGCTAAAGAATATAAAGAATGGAAAGATGCAACGAATCAAGAGTATGAATCTTTAATAAGGAATAATACATGGGAATTAACAAAGCTACCTGAAAACAAAGTCCCCATAGGATGTAAATGGTTTTATAAACCAAAAGTTAATGCTCATGATATTGTTGATAAATATAAGACTAAACTAGTTGTTAAATGCTACCCATGGATAGAAGGTATAGACTGTGAAGATAAATTTGCATTGGTACCAAAAAATAACACAATTAGATTGATGATAACACTAGCCACTAAACTGGATTATGTAATACATCAGTAGATGTGAAATCAACTTTTCTAAATTGTGAATTAAAAGAGGAAATATATTTTGTTCAGTTGGAGGGGTTCATCAAGCCAAGTTGAGAACATTTAGTTTGCAAATGTAGGGTCTAAAATAGGCTTCCAGATCATGCTACACAAAAATTGATAATTCCTTCATTAAATCAAGGTTTCAAAAAAGTAACAATGATCTAAGAGAGATTTAGAAGGGAAGATAACCTTGATTTCTATGTATGTGGATGGTCTCATTATTACAAGAAGTTTTGATGAAGTTATTACATCCATAAAGATAATTTGTATGAAGTATACTGAAATGAAAGATTTAGCACAAATGCATAATTGTTTGAGTCTAGAAGTATGGAGAAACAAAGGTAAGACCATTGTCACCCAAAGAAAATATACAATGAATGTTCTCAAAAGGTCCAGGATGAATGAATGTAGGCACCATCTACTCCATTGGTACACAATGAAAAACTCAGTATCTATGATGAAACAAAAGAAGAGGATGGTATAATATATCGACAGTTTGTGGGAAGTCTCAAATACCTCACCAATACCATACTAGATATTGCATACTCAGTTAGCATGCTCAGTCAGTATATAATCAAGCCTTGTGAGAGTCATTGGCAAGCTGCAAAAAGGGTCCTTCCTTATTTGAAAGGAACATATAATTATCGAATTTTTTATGTTCAGTTAACAAGTTATTTAGACTCATGTCGAGCAGGCGATCTTGATAAAAAGAGGTATACATCTGGCTACATATTCAAGTTAGGATCTGGTACAATACCCTACAACAATAAAAACACAAATTATTGTTTCCCTGTCATGCACTAAATAATAAGACAATGCATTGTGCAACACTACCTTTCAAGTTGTGTCGTTATGAAGAATCCTTGAAGATGATGGAGAGGAGTAGAAAATCTCAACAATTATCAAATTTGATAATTACAGTACTATTAAATTAGCAAACAATCCAATGTATCATGCCCAATCAAAGCATATTAAAACTTAGCACCATTTTGTCAAAGAGAAGCTTGAGTTCAAAGAAATTGATTAGATATATTTTGATACTAATGAAAATGTGGCTGATGTGTTTACTAAGCCAATTGGCAAGGCCAAGTTTGAGTATTATAGGTCAATTTTAGGAGTTGTTGAAAACTTTTTCTACATTAAGGGGGGATGTTAGAATAATGTAGAAATAGAAACACCTAATAATGATGAGTTGTCAAAGTAGCCGTCAGTTGTTATTAGGATATTTTCTATTTTTTAGGGTGGTAGATCCAGATTTAGTGGATCTAGATTGTCTGAAAGACAATCCTTATATGCCTATATATATTTATATACTAAAGCATTTTCACCAATAAAAGTAAATAATATAGGCGTTATATCTATATATCTATCTAATCATCTATATATATATATCATATATATATATATAAATATATATATATATATAATATATTAGAGTGAGCATTTTCATCAATAAAAAGTAGTTTATGGGGTTATATTGTGCATTTTTGAGATTCGAGTTTGCAACTTATAAAAAGGAGAGATTAAAAAAAATATAATAGATATATAAATAAATCATCATGACAAATGTATATGAAATAAAATTTAGGTGGTTTATTCATATCAATTACCTCTACAAGAAATGGCAGAGCTTTATAATAATAAAAAGGACAATTCACAATGAAATCAAGACGCCCTTAAATAGTATCTTACAATGATCCCATTAGCAATTTACAATGGAATCATCTTGGGTTTAAATAGACCTTCACAATGATCCAAAGGGAAACTACAATAGAATCAACATGTCTTTAAATAGTTACATTATGTAAAAATACTATGAGTCAAATTTACTCTAACTACCGTAACAAGTACTACACACAAATTATGGGCTTTATGAAAATTATATATATATTATAAAAGAGAATATGTATATGCTATCTATCTATTCCCCCTTTAAATCTTAGGGAGAGAGAGGAAAACAAATTTAAATAAAAACCAAGACAAAACAATTACAACAAACTTATAGTATAACTAAAAATTGCTTTGAAGTGAAAAAGATTCCCCAATTTTTTTTTCACGCACTATAATATAAACGCCATTAATATAATCCTTATATATTTTATTTTTATAATTTTTATAATAAATATATAATTAATCAACTTTATATATTCTATTTTAAAATTTTTTTATAATAATATATAACTAACCAACTTATAATTAATGGTTTAAATTATTTTTATTTTATATTTTTTTATAATAAATATATAATTAACAACTTTAATATTCTATTTTATATTTTTTATAATAAATATATAACTAAACCCACCTATAATTAATGTTAAATAAGTTTATTAGATAAACTTCTTGACCACCTTTTACAAAGATCTCCAAAATTTACTATGCTGAGAGAAATCCTTATGCTTTGTTACTGTGCTACAAGAATCTATTTTGCAAAGCTCTTGGAGAGAGTAATATCCTTTCGAGGAAGTTGTGGATGGCGAGACTGATATGCTTGAGGAAGTCACAGAATGAGTATGTGATAATCCAAATGGTGGGATGATATCATATATATGTGGCCATCGTCATGATTATTGATTAAAAATATCTATTAATTAACTCAAGCCTCAGCGTTGATTCACAAATAACAATTATAGTATATGAGCCTTTAGTTTACAGTACATTATTTTACCACATTTATGCTTATGGATACGTTCCTTTGTTTCTTAACTATAACGTATCATCTTTGATATCATTTCATGTTTTTGCAGCCCTTTTAAATAAAATTGGATTCCAACTCCTTTGCGGCCTCGCCTAATGATTTAACAACTACGGTGTACGATATCTATTTAACATTTTTGCTTCATGGATACGTTTCTTTGTTTTTAATTATAACGTATCATCTTTATGACATTTCATCTTTTTGCAAACCCTTTTACATAAAAATAGATTCCAAAACTCCTTTGAAGCCTCGCCTGATAATTTAATGGTTATTTGAGTGAAGATCTGATGCTGCCCTTCCAAAAAGAAATTAACCAAAGTTGATACGTTTTGCTATTTCTGAAATAAACCTAAATACAATTAAATGCAACTGATGGAACTGAGGTTGATGAAAAGACGAAATGGCATCTATTACTTTCAGTCAGAAATAACGTCAGCGTACTGCTGTCTACGTGTAAATGAGATTGAAAAAGTTCGAGTGAGACTTTAAAGCAGATTCCTAATAAGTAATTATCTTCGGCATGTATTCCCGAAAGCAAAGATTTTTATTGTTCGTTAATTTCTGGGTTAAATGGTAGGGGAAAAATTGAAAGAAGTTTTAGAAAGTGTAATTTTTGTACTTCTAGAACAGTGGAATTGGAAAAACAATATTTCATTGTGCAATACGACAGAAACAATTACAACATGATGTTAACATAAATTTTTGATATCATCTTTTCATTCAAAAAAGTCAACTCATGATTAATTTAAGTAATAAAAAAATTTGAATTAAAAAAACTAATAATCTCAGGAGTAATAAAAAAATTTGAATTAAAAAAACAAAAAACTAATAATCTTATAAAAAAAATTTAAGCTAGTAAACATTAAAATTTCATTCATTCTCAACTGCCCATTTAACATGATGGGATATTCCCTTGTAACATACCCCGGTAACCCGCATGTAAAAGAGGGAGTTAGAATATTTTATACAAATTAACCACAAGTAATTATCCAATTCACAACTCCATAATTCATCATTAACCATTAGTTATAATATTCATTAGTGCATCAAGTAAATTGCCATAAAAGACAGTAAGTTTCATAACCATTAACCACCATTGCGGTAGTGTAATAACATAAACTGTCTCATGAATCCTTGCATCCATTTCATGATTTCCATAAACATATTAATTAATATCATACTTGGACAATATGATCATGCCATCAAATAAAGAACCATCAACATCAACGATTCATCATCATCAATCTGACACAAAAGCCAATCACACCATTGAACACCAATATACCCTGGAAACCCCGTAGGGTGAAAACCAGCAAACGTTTAATCCTATTAGTAAACGCTCGTGAGGGTTTTCACCCCTCACTCAATGGCTTACAAGGGATTCCATCCCTTAACCATTGTCATAAAATCATTACAATGAATTATCATTAAGTTGCCACATAACTAGCTATAAGCTAATACCATTTCCATGTAATCTTTACTTACATACCGCCACATACAACATCCCTTGTGGCATGATTGTTTTAGCAATGTACGACCCTGCTACGCAAACTCATATGCATGGTCCATTAATCCTTTTCCTGCCACAAGGTTAAACATGACTTTCCTTTGACGCCATCCGCCATCGTTTCCTGTCAATGTAGTTGTCAACAAGCTTGGCAACAAGACTAGATATCATATTAATCAATCAATAAGCAACCTCTAAAAGAGATCTTTAACCTCTACTCATATGCATGAGCAAGCATGACATACTATATAGCTAGTACATATACTCTAGTAAGTATTGTTTGACCTCCACAATGGTTATTTGCATTAATGCATAATTCTCTTTAAGAGGTCTAACTCTTTAGTTCTACTAACATGTATAACATAATCATTACATCTTCATACATGTGATAAACTATTATTTCTATGCTTAAGCACATATGTTCTTTTCACATAGTTATTTTTCGAACTCAACATAATCTCTCTAACATACAAAGAACATAACTCCATGTCATAATGACTATTCTTTGTGCATACATTAGCTTATCATAATAGCCTTTTTTTTAATATATGCAACGCATTTTCCCTTCACTAGAATACTACCATCATTTCATACAACAAATGACATACTTCTTCTTAAAGAAAGTCATTTTAACCTCATCTCTCTATCTTCCCTTTCAGTGAATTATTAAATATATCCAACTTTATGCATAAAAATCAAGATACAAAAACAAGATTTACTTATCCATCCAAGATCAAGAAATCAACACAACTCATCTAGCAAGACAATCTCTTCAAAAGATTATTGTCTTCAAGAAAGTTAGCATGATCATTTTCTCTATGTACACACATAGAGTCATAATTCCAAAGTCACAATAGCTACCATTATGCAACATGTGTTTTCCTAACACAATTACTTTTCTTCAATGTACATAGTTCTTTTCGTAAAACAAGTAAGGATTTTGGTTCTTGAATGAACACTATTCTAATGTGTCTTTAAAGGAAAGAACCTCTATTTTTATTTTCAAGAAAACCCTCATAAAATCTTTCATCTTCATACATGAAGTATGCACACTCTTCTAGAATGAAACCATATTTATGTATATATATAATATACTCTTTCTTCAAGAAAGTTAGAGATGAATATCTATGTGCCTAGAAGCACATCTTTAGCTATCTTTATCATGCATGTAATGCATAATCATTTCACTAAAACTTAGAAAATAACTAGAATCATAATGCAATTAGCATATATATATTTTCCAAGAAACTTTTATCAAATAAAAATACATATTTTAGTTCAAGAAAACTTAGCCACCTTT
The DNA here is from genome assembly GCA_000404065.3 of Pinus taeda. Lineage (NCBI taxonomy): Eukaryota > Viridiplantae > Streptophyta > Pinopsida > Pinales > Pinaceae > Pinus > Pinus taeda. The sequence continues at coordinate 19,868 of APFE030251447.1, forward strand.
CATGCTATGTCCTCAGGACGTTTATATGCCTCATCTTCTTTTCTCAACAAGATACTTTGGCTATATTTAGCAAGGATTTTATTCCAAGAAAATGACAAGAGACAAACATTTCTCACACAAGGCTCACATATAGTCTTTCTAGGAGGAACTACCTATTTTATTTACTAAGAAAATACATAAAATAATCAATCTTTTACATGCATTAAAACATTTTCTTTACTAAGAATATTCATTCTTTAAGTGCATGCATTATCATGTTTTCTCTACCAAGAAAAACATATAAACAATCAATCTTTTACATGTATTAAAACATTTTCTTTACCAAGAATACTCATTCTTTAACTGCATGCGTTTTCATGTTTTCTCCACCAAGAGAAACATATAAACAATCAATCTTTTACATGTATTAAAACATTTTCTTTACCAAGAATACTCATTCTTTA
>APFE030251454.1:6258-26764 GCA_000404065.3 Pinus taeda
CCAAATAACGCAACAAAACGATTCACAACAACCAAACAAGTGCAAGGGAGAAAACAAAGAGTCCACTAGACCACAAAAAGATCAAAACACCTCAGGAAGCCTCGACACACAACACCACTAGATGCCCTAGGGCTAGAAATGCGAAATCGATAGAAAAAAGCAAACACCCATAGGGTAATGATCAAAGCCAGTCAAATCACACTCCAACACACTCAGGTAGTTTGAAAAGGATACCCAGGACAAAAACCAAGCTCAAAAGGTTCATAGCCAAGCAAACTTCAAAAGTTTCCAGGCCTGGCATGACTGTCAGGCTGCAACAAGCACCTTTTAGGAATTGGCACAGGTTGTAAATATGCAGCTTGTGCCAACTGGCGCGACTGTAACTCTATAAACCAGCGCCAGCCAAGTTTGCTATGGAAAAATAAAACCAAAAGAGCCAAGGCCAAATCAATAGTACCTAGGTACACCAAGAGGCAAGAGGCAATACAGGGATTCAACCCAGAAAGCTAATCAAGCAGGAGAAACCAGGAAATAACCAAGAAACAAGGCAAGTTCCAAGCCGTTCAGTTCGTAAACTGAACCGGAGATGGACTAAAGTGGCGTTGATCTACTTTGCTAGTGTAGAGCAATAGTGTTTCGAAGGCTATATGGCCGTACTTCAGCCTCCATTTAAAGTTTACAAATCAAACAACAAGACAAAACAAGCAACAAGGCAAAAGCCAACTCCCTAGCGAAGTCGCCAAATTGTTGTGAAGGTAAATCCCCTCTGCGGACAGAGGCAATCCCACTAGCCTAAATGGGGTCTAGCAACAATCAAACAACGCTAACACGCAGGTTCCTAATTGAAAAGTAAAGACCGATGATGAGGGCCTACCTCGAATCCAATGCTAGTATTTGTAGAAGAGTCATCGCTCTCATTCTTTCGCTCTAGCTAGTCACAATCCCCACGATCCTTGTGAACGGATGCCTGCACATGCAAAGAACAACACAAATACAAGCATAAAATCCAAGAAATGCAACTATATATCAGTTAGAAAGGATATAACTCAAACATCATTATAAAGACAATAAGAGTGGAACCATAATGATATTCGTCTATTATTATTGATAAACAAAGAAGAATACAGCCATAGTTCTGACGTCAAATCTTCCTTTGGCTGGGTGATCAGCAGCACATGCCTTGCAAAGCTTATTGGGAATGGGGAACAAGCCTCTCTCTCCTTGGTTACTTGGACAAGAATCTCCTCATTTAAGATTTAGCCTTATGGGGGTGAAGAAGGCCTCATGTAGCATGAGCTTAGCAATTCTCAGACTTTGGGACTTAGAATTTGGAGCTTGAAGAGTAGAATTACTAACTAGCTTGTCAAAGGCAAAAGGACAAGCTTATATAGAGAGAGGAGAAGGAGTTAGGATCATCCACAAGATTCATGGGATTGGTATTTTCATTAAGAAGCTTCCAAGAAAGGTGGAGAACTACTTCCCTTCTATGGAGATTCGGAGCCCAACTGAACTAACTCAAGCTGGAAACAGTTGATGAATAGGTTAGGAAGAACCTTCGCAAGTTGATTTGTTAAAAACTTTACCCAACTGGGCTGGTGCGAGTGCGACTGTGAGACAGAGCACCAGCTGGCGCGCCCTCTTTGGAGGACTTCCCCCATTGGCACGAGTGATACACTGTGGAACAGCTCCAATGGAAAAAGGGCTACTTTTATGGGTATTTTGCAGAAGGTGTCTTCAGGGCATATGAAGTACATACTCAAGGGGATACAATGCAAGTGTTTTTAGGTTATGTCACTTCACAGTTCCCGGAATAAGTCCTCCAATGTGCGGTAGAAGGGGTAACAGTGACGGTGACAAATTACTGTGTAACAGATGCCCCCTAAAGCATGAGGCCCGAGAGAGAGAGGGGTGAAATGCTTTACAAGAACATGGCCAACTGAAAACACTGCCGCCGGAGAACCTGCATGAAGAAGTACAACTGATATCTCAAGTACATGATGTATGTGGTATGGGCGTAGCCATCCATAGCAGAGTACATAAAAATCCAGATCCAAGGTATGGGCGCAACCATCCAGTAAGGATCGCTAAGTAGACTTAGGCATGGTCGCAACCATCCAGTGAATGAGTCATGTAATGATCATAATAATCCACAAAATCGCAACCTGGATTTCAACAGACAAAATCCGGGGTCTTACGCTCCATCTCGACCCGAACAAAGTACAAGTTCAAGCATGCGAATATGGGAGTCGAATTCGAACATGCAGGAACATCGTCTGATTACCAGTCAATAATGAAAACTGTTAACAGATGCGAGAGGTACCACCAATAATGACAATGATCCTCAAGGTACTATAGGTACAATCTAAGGCGTGCGAATCAGTGAGCCGACGTTGAACACCCGTAGAATCATCCGATCGGAGGCCAATGATGAAAACCTCGCGTCGAACACGAAGAACCTGCCATTGAGGCATGCAGGCTCCAAGGCACCTGAAGGGAGTCTCTAAGTCAACTTCCTGGATAATGAGCTGAAGTCGACAGGAAGGACCTTGATCGATTGGGGCCAAATGTTTCCCACATCTTGACGTGATGAGAAGGATAAGATGTTTTTTGTGAGGTATCAGAGGGAGGTTGAGTATTCTGCAGAGGTCAACTTCTCTTGAACATATTGGTGGCACGACAGTGGACTTGGTAGTATTTGACATCAAATGATCAGGGGTCATGGCGACAAGGCAATGAGCAGAATGAGAGGTCAAACAGGATAACCCAAACCCACGAAAGCAAGTGTAAAAACAAGATGAGATGTCCCCACCCAGACACGAATGCAGACAAGTGCCATGTTCAAGAGCGACATACTGCCAACACGACAATAATTGTGGTTCCTTTTTCCCCACCATTTCTGGCGAGTACCCCGGTTATTTTTTGATGATAAGCTTGACGGGGATAGCATATGCTTGGGAGGTGTCATTTCGACGGAATCCGATGTCATTGAGATTTTAACGAGTCTGACAAAGGAAAAACTCGGCGTATTTTCATGTTTAGAGAGTTTGAAAAGACAGCGGAAAAGGAAACTCCAGGGGTGTCCTTTTTCGTAAAGTTGTGTCTCTCGAGCCCGAAAAAGTATAGAAAAAAGCTCGAAAGAACCGCCCAATCATTATGATCGAGGAGTACTTTTCATGGGTAGTGATTTCGATTTGAAAAAGTAAAAAAGTGATCGAAACCACGTCACTTCGTAACCGTTAACGAACCTGAAACGACAAGGGTCCGACAATATTTTCGTTTTTTACACGGTCGGAAAAAGGGTTTAAAGACGACTGCCTCTCATTTACATTTAACAAGTCAAGAGGACCAACTCGGCATTCTTTTCACGTTTAGAGAGTCATAAAAGAGCAAAAAGGTGACTCCAAAGTGACTTTTTCGTGTATTTATCGAGTCCGAACAAGTATAAAATACAACTCGTTTCATCGCCTAAGCCGCACAAACACCTGTCGCTGCACAAAAGCCGGCGCAAAATCCATTTTCAACACAAATATACATTAAAATATTCATAAAATGACTTTTAAAACTTATTTGAGGGTCGAAAAGTTATAAAATAGGTGAAAATGGCAAAAAACAAGAATTACTTTTCACTTTTACCTTTTGAGAGAGACATTGAGGCTTTTGGTGTGCGATCTTCAAGCGACGATTGTGACAAATCCAGTTGACCATTCGGAGCGCCGTCAGTGCCAGGTAAGAGGTCTCTTCCCCCACTTCATTTTTATCCGTTTCAAATTTTCTTTAGGTCATTTTATCATCCTCCATGGAGGGGATTTTAAAAATGGGGGGTGCGCCCATTGGCGCGGGTTTCGGGCACGGACCCGCGCCAATGGGGCAACTTTCCCTAAAGGCTCGCGCCCATGGGCGGGACTATTTTAGAAACAGTCGCGCCAACGACCGCGAGGGTTTTTTGCTTAAATTTTAGCAATTTAAAAGCTATTTCACTGCATTTTAAATTACACAAAGGTCTATTTAATGTTTTGGGCTTGTGATTTCAGGGAAATATGTGAAAATGGTAGTCCTATGGAAGGAACGAGAACACGACCAAGTGGACACATTGGCCTTAGCGGATGAGGACTACATGGAAACTCTCAGGGCTTGCGGGCTCAAGAACTACTTCCTATAGTCCTATCTACGAGCTCAACCAGAGCTCTTGCAGTATCTGATCAACTTACAGGACGTACAGGAACAGGTGTTCCGGATACGGGACCAAGTATTGGAATTAGATGTATCTGATGTCTACTTCCACACTGGGTTGTCGCGAAGAGGGCTAGTGCCCTGATTGACTGGTAGCAGGCCATTTGGGGAGAAGATTGAAGAGGTGAAGGCTCGAGTTTTCCCAGGGGCAAGATATGGGTCGGGCAGCTCGAAAGTGCATATCCCCACTGTCCAGGATCTGACACTCAGAGCTTTACTATTCACCATCACACGAGCTATGGGGGCACAAGCGCCCCACGAAGCCACGAAGAACCACTTGATATTAGCGACAGAGTGCCTTAGCCCGACGATCTTCAATTGGGCGTCAACTGTGACGAACAATATGAAGAGGCAGCTGACCAAAGCCAAGCGTGGCATGCTGCAACAGTTCAGGTACGGCTCCATCTTGGTGACGTTCTTCTTGGAACGTGTGTCAATATTTTAGGGCCAAGGGGCCTTTGTTCTTGACCCGGCATCTCGAGAGCCGAGGATGGCTCGATGGGCGGCATTGATGCCGAGAGGGGGTGGCAGTCAGCAGATGTCGTTCAGACCTAAGTTTTTCGGGTGGCTTCGCCGCCAACAGATTGTGGTGGAGGATTGGTCGTACGCGGGGACAGACTTCACCGGAGTCCCTGACCTCCCTCTGCCGGAGGGAGAGGACTGGGACGAGGAGATTTGTATGATCTTGTTTTTTGATTTTTTGTTTTTATGATTTTTTTGTGTTAATACATGCTTGCTCTAATGACATTTATATGCATATGCAAATGTTGGCCCGAAGCGTCCAGCTGGCATGTCTCCCATTGCGAGGAGACACCAGGCAGCAGCAGCGGATCCTCAGGAGGAGGGTGGTGACAGAGGGGAGCTTATTCAGAACCTTGAGGCTATCACTCGAGGGATTCCAGATTACGCTCAGCTAGCAGATGTCCCGCTATCGTACCAGAGGCACACGGTGGGAGTGCCAACTCGCATCCACCGACTCCTGAGACATTTAGTGCGAGCGGTGACGTGCTACCATGAGCACCACCAGGACTAGATATCTAGGCTTTCTTTTCCATGCATATTTTTTGAGAGACATGTTGTCTCTGGATGTACTAAGACAAACATGTATTATTTTTTGATGATGCACACTGTGCAAACATTTGGACACACACACACATATATATACATATGTTTTATGGTTTATTGTGCTTTATGCTTCTTATGTTATTTTGAATTACATGTTATGCAAATTCCTGTCCAAGACATAATTAGCTAATGCATCGGTTAACGTATTAAGTCATCTTGGAATATGTTGATAAGTAATGAAATCAAAATCCCTTTCTAACAACTTAACATGTAAATACAACCTTAAAATCCGATGGTCTCTGGCGGAATAACGCCTGTTGAGCTGGTGGACGACAAGCTGAGAGTCCAAGTTCACAACCAATGTTCAAATGTCGAGGTTAATCGCCTCAGCTAGTAATTCGATCACAGCACTATACTCAGCAACATTGTTCATTGTACAACCTAGACAGACCCCTTGAATGTCTACTAACTCGCCATGAGGATCGTAAATCACCCATGCCGCAGAGGATAAATTGCGTGTACTTCGGGAGGCACCATCAGCGAAACCAACGTAAGGCAATCCAGACATCTTTCCAAGAAGCAAAAAGACACAATAAGCGACAATCACGCCGACACACCAAGACAAAAACATGAAAACATGCACACACAACACACTTACTGAAAGCACATGTATGTACAAAAACAGAGTTCCTAGACTGATGCATAATATTTTTTCAAATAAAGCCCATTTCGGGGCTTATCCAGGGGATTCCCTTCATAATCAATAAGCTCGTAGGCCCCTTTTTGCAAAACTCTTTTCACAATGTAGGGCCCGTGCCACATGGGTTCGAATTTTCCTGCCCCCATCTTATCGTTAGCTTGATCGTAGAGCAGGACCAAGTCTTCCTCAACGAAAGAGCGAGGATGAACAATGGTATCGAAGTGAGTTTTCACTTGCTTCTTCTGTGCTTCAATAGCTAAGGAGGCTAGTCGACGAGTCTCGTCTAGGCATTCCAAGTAAAGAAGGCGCTCTTCTACCGGAGTAGTATCAGGGAGCAATTCGACGGCTAACTTTAACGAAGGAATCTCACACTCAATAGGAAGGGTAGCCTCCAGTCCGTAAACCAACTGAAAGGGAGTGAAACCGGTGGCATCCTTCACCGAGGTTTGGTAGGCCCACAAAGCAGAGAACAACATCAAATGCCAATTGGACTTATGCATGCCAACGGTTCTTTGAAGCATCGCAACCAAGACCTTGTTCACGGCTTCTACTTGACCGTTGGCCTGAGGATAGTATGGAGTTGAACTATCATGTCGTAGGCCCAACTGGGTTGTAAGCTCGGTCATCATGTGATTAAGAAAATTCTTTCCGTGATCAGTGACGATGGCTTGGGGGACTCCGAACCGCGAGATACCATGGTTGAACAAAAACTGCACCGCGGTGTGACCGTCTTCAGACAATGTAGGCATCGCCTCGGCTCATTTCGTGAAATAATCAACAGCAACGATGATGTACCCATGCCCCCCGGCCGAGCGAGGGTTACAGGTCATATAATCGATGCCCCATTTGGCAAAAGGATCGACGGTAACAATTGGGTGCAGTGGAGCAGGGGGCGCACGCATCTTCCGTTGGTAAATTTGGCACTCATGACAGGAGCGGATGGCAAGAATACAATCCTTGAAAATGGACGGCCAAAAGTAACCAGCATGGAGGATTTTTTGTGCAGTGGCATATCCAGACATGTGACCGCCACAAGCACTAGAGTGGCAGTCATTTAAAACTCTCTCTGCTTCTTCGAGAGTTAAGCATCGACGGAGAATAGAATCAACGCCGAGACGGTACAGGGTGTCCCCAACGATGCGATATGGTTGGGCTTGATGGCAGATCGGTTGGCGAGCATCCTTAGATGTCTTAGGATGAAAAGCGGACGTCTGTAAGTAGACAATGAGATACCCGTACCAGGGATCAAGGGTGTTGATGAGGAAGAGAGTTTCGTCCGGAATGTGATCCTCTAACTGAGAGGAGGCAGCATGGGATGGCAAAGAACATAAAAATTCAGCGAAGACAAGCAATTTCTTAGACTTGGCAGCAGTGAATTCCAAGTCGAACTCTTGGAGGATGACAATCCACTTCAAGTACTTTCCCCCCAACAACTGACGTGACAAAATGTACGTCATTGGGTTGCAATCAGAGATCATTGTTGTAGTACGCAACAAGATGTAATGACGAAAATGTTGGACGGCACAAACAACGGCCAGTGCCAACTTCTCGACATAAGCATATCGCGATTCTGTATCTAACAAATTGCGGCTAAGATAATAAATGACATGTTCAATGCCATCATCGTCATCCTGAACAAGAACCATGCCAATGGTGGTATCAGCAACAGCCAGATACAACGTGTAATCGCGATAGTAATTTGGAGGACACAACAAAGGAGCGGAAACAAGAAGAGTTTTAAGATGTTCGAAAGACTCCTGAGCTATGGCATCCCATCGAAACGGGGTGTCACGCTTCAGTAACCGCGTGAAACCTTTTGCCACCTCAGCATAATTCGAGATGAATCGTTGTAAAAAGTTTGCTTTACCCTGCAAGCTCTGCAATTACCGCAAAGAAGCAGGGGGAGAAAGATTCAAAATGGCCTCGACTTTAAGGGGATCCAAACGGATGCCCTCTCGGGAGACGATAAACCCGAGAAGTCGGCCAGAATCCACACAGAAGACACACTTATGCGGGTTGAGCCGAATATGGTAGTGTCAACAGCGGAGAAACATTTCACGGAGATGTGCCAGATGGTCTTGGCATTTAGCTGAATGAGCGGGAAGGTCATCCAGGTAAGGTTGCACGATGTGCCGAATATCATGAAAAGCATAAGACATCGCGCGTTGGAAGGTGGCGCCAGCATTCTTGAGACCGAAAGGGAGCTTTTTATAAGCGAAAGTACCCCATGGACAGATAAAGGCCGTCTTGTGTTGATCAGCTAGCACGATATTAATCTGGTTATACCCAGAGAAGCCATCCATAAACGAATATATGTCACTCCCAGCACACTCATCAATGAGTTGGTCAATGAAGGGTGTGGGGTAGTTATCTTTTGGACAGGCTCGATTAATATCACGATAATCGACACAGACTCGGATAGTACCCTGCTTTTTATCCATAGGGACAATGTTAGAGACCCAATCTGTGAGTGGGATGGGGTAGATGAAGCCAGCTTTAAGAAGCTTTTCAACTTTGACTTTAATCGTCGCAGCCTTTCGGGGATGCACATGGCGTAAACGTTGACGAACAGGTTTAGCTCCCGGATATGTAGGTATCTCATGCACTACAATGCTTGGATCATTGCCAGGCATCTCTTCGTAAGACCAGGCAAAGATGTCACGAAACACGAAAAAGACCTATATAGAGTTGAATTTCCTCAGGAGTGCAAGTGACTCCTACGTAGATGTGCTCGAAAATCACTGGTTTGATAGAGATGTCGATAGGTTGAGTCTGCGTAATGTTTCCCAAATTCCCTTCAGAGGATACTTGATATACTTGAATGGGTGTCTGAAGGGGTTGTGAAGGGAGACAAGGAGCAAACCGCTCGAGACAAGCCAACGTTTCCCGAAGGGTAGGGAGAAATGAGGAACGATGGTGAAGATTGAACCAAGGAGGTTCCTCGAGAGACATGGTCTCTATAATGGCTTCGTCGAAAGGAAATATTTCCTTTAACGGATCTGAAGAAGCACAATCTCCATGCCAAGGGGAATAGTCGTATGAGTCAAGAGCTCCGCTTAAAGAAGCAGATTCAGCAGGAGGAGCCGATACAGCAGCAATTTCGATGTAGTTGAGCTTGGCAGGACTCAACGGCATCTCCTCGCCCCACGATTCTATCTGGTCAATGGGGGGAAGGACCCAAGGATCAGAACAAACCGAAATCATATTGATAGAGGCGAGGTTTGGAGGTGGGAGTGAAAAGACACCCATGAGGGCGGGATCTTTGAAGAGCCCGGCTCCCACACTTTCTAATGGAAAGGAGGTACGCTCCACAAAAGGCACATTGCCTTCGGAAAAAGAAGTGAAGAAGGAGAGCTGGTCTACCGTGACAATTTTCCCCTGATGAGGGAAACGAATGACACGAAAGAGGGATGAAGCCACGACATGCATGGCATACGTCCAGCTCCGGCCCAACAGGAGGTTGTAAGTAAGATTTGCATCAACAACCTCAACTTCCACTTCAACGGTCTTCCCTTCCAAAGTAATCAGCAATCGTTGGAGGATACCGTAGGGGCGGATTCTCTCCCATCAAATGCTTCCAGTGTTGTGGGATACTGACTGAAAGTTGGAGACCCAATCGCCTTCCAACAAGCAACAGACATAATGCAAGCAGACGCGCCTTCATCAATAACTGTATGATGAATCATTTTCGAATTGATGATGACTTGAATGAGGAACGTAATCTGATGAGGCAGTCTTGGCACATGGCTCTCGAGATCAAAGGTGATCAAATCCAAGTCGGTCGGGTCGATGCCACCGATGGCTGACAGCAGGGACTTTCTCTGGGGGGGCAGCTCTGGAGAACTTCTAAAGTGGACATAGCTGACGGAGCCTGAGCTAAGTCCTCAATGATGCTATAGTGTTGGGCAGCACGAGCATTTGGGTTGTAAGATGATCTCCGGAGTACACCTTTAGGAGGGGGTCGGATGGGTGTCTCAGTGCTAGGTCTCTCGATATGGAGTGGACCAGAACTGGACGAAGGAGCACTTGAGGGGACCTCAGGCTCCTTCCCAGTGGATGACAGATAGTCCTTTGCTCGAGTCGTAAAATGAACGGGAATGGTTCCAGCCATGAACACTTGGGAAGCAAAGGGAGAAGAAGACGAGGATGGATCGACCACCATTTGGGTTTGCTGTGAGGGGAAAGGTTCTTTCAGAACCACGGGAATCCCAGGAGCCCCTTTCAATAAACGACTAACTTCGGACCGCCTTGGGCAGTCTTTGGTATAGTGATCCTTGTCACATATAAGACAAGGATACTTCGGTTTACGTTTGGCTCCTTCCTCGGGTGGAGGTTTGGAGGAGTCCTGTTTGGGTTGCTCATATTTATTCTTCGCTTTCCCCTTTTTCTTTCCTTTCGAAGCTTTATCCGCCGTGGTGGACTGGACGGTGTTGACCTCGGAAGTACTTCCGGAATTAGATACACCTTGAGAAGAGTTTTCGTTTGAAGCATTCGATTTTTGCTTCCCAGGGTTCGAGGATGATTTCTTCGACGACGGATTTACAGAGCCAATAACACCATTAACAGATGGCTTTGGCAGAGCTTTAGATGTACCGTGTCTCGGGGCGTCACGCAAATACTCATATAAGGTACCTGACTAAGAATAAACTAAGTCAAGGTACTGAGCACGCGCGATAGCTTGCTCTTCAGTTACACAAGCTCCCATAGCAATGTCTCGTGCGATTTTAGGGACAAAGGAGGTCGTGAACCAATCGGTTAGGAGTTGATCAGGAATCCAGAACTTGATCAACCGACGATGCCATCTCCATTCATGTATATGATCGGTGATGTGCGTGGCCGTATCCTATTTGAGAGACATGAGGAGATGTGTCCCCGTCTCATACCGAATGGGTAACTGGGAATGAGTTAGGAATGCCATTGCCAATGAATTGAAATCTTGAAAGGATGCACGAGTCAACTCGATATACCACTTAGCAGCCGAACCAGTGAGAGTCCTTTGGAACAAGCGAAGCCGGATTGAATCATAAATCCATGAATTTGACGAACAACAGAGGTGATAAGTCATAACATGGGCCTGAGGATCTTCTCCAGCCTTGCCGTCGAATTTGGGACAATCGTCGGGTATCTTAGTTGGAACTGGTGGCCAGAATGGATTATGCAGGATAGGATCATTAATTAATTTAGATACATATGGCAGTTCCAACATTGCTAAGAATGGTAACTAAGGATTGAGGGACATCCAGTTGTTGGTTGCCCCCACTGATTTTGTCCGAACGGACCAGGCCCATAAGGGTTCTGTCCGTAGGGATTCTGTCCATCGGGGTTATAGCCATAACCGGACGGTTGACCCTGGATCTGCCCCCCAGAACCCCATTGGTTACCAACCTGGCCTACAGGAGCAACATACTTTTGCTGGTAATTTTGATAAGGAGCAACCCGCATCTGTTGATAATTTTGGTACGGGGTAAACTGAGCTTGCCCCTGAGGTTGCTGGTATCCATACGGTTGTTGGGCTCCATACTGAGCCTGGGGGCCAGGCTGCGTTTGGTAAGAAGGTTGGGATTGAAACCCACCTTGCATCTGAAGACCAGTTTGAGTCTGAGGCTGAAAACCAGGTTGAGCTTGAGAAGCAACCACCATATGCATGCCCGGTTGAGCAGGCCCAGAAAGATGTCCTTAAGAGGATGGAGATTGGGTCACCTGGCCAAAAGGTTGCCCTGGTTGAGTTTGGGACGGACCTCCTTGCCCAGAAGGTTGAGCTTATTGGGTGTTAGATTGTCCTTGTACAACCGAGGGTTGTCCTTGAGGAACAGATGGCTGAGCGGACTAAGCAGTTGGTTGGCCTTGGGGTTGACCAACCTGTCTAGATGGTTGACTAGGCTAAGCAGTGGGCTGGCCTTGTTGTACGTAAGGCTGACCACCCTACCTAGAAGGGTACCCTTGCTAGGTTCCAGGTTGTCCTTGTTGCACATAAGGTTGTCCTGGATGCCCATAGGGTTTCTCGGAAGGGTAACCCTGCTGGACACTAGGTTGTCCTTGTTGGATGTAAGGTTTTCCATGATTTCCAGAGAGTTTCCCAAGATAGGTGAAATATGGACCACCATAGGCCGAAGGTTGTCCCCAGAAGGGTTGTCCTTGTGGGCTTCTAGGCTGCCCTGGATAGGTTTGCCCGCAATATCGCTGCCCATAAGAAGGTTGCATGTAAGACGGTTGACCTTGATATGATGGTCCTTGGTAAGGTTGTCCTTGATCCAGACGGAGCGTTTGGTCACCACCATAACCAGTGGTACCCTAAGCGACACTCAATGGGACCGAGACCTCAACCGCAGGCTGAGATGGAAAGGAAGTATACAAATGATGCCCTATGGGGTCATAATAAGGACCTTGCACGCCCGGATTCTGGACGGCATACAAATATTGAGTATATGCCTCCCCTGCTAGAATGGCACCAGAAGAAGCTGGGGCACTAAGTGCAGGATGGACAACTCTGGGTGTATGTGTCGATGGGCCACTATGTACTGAACCGTGGGACGGACCAGCAACATTAATTACGATCGAAGACATCGTAACGGCACTAACAATCGGAGTTGAAGATGCTACACAAATAGTCAGAATAGTCAGAACTGACGTGACAACTGTATTGTGAACTTGTGAAACAAAAGATCCCGTAGTGGGAATGATGTTGTGATCCCACATGGTACCTGAAGAGGAGTTCCTAGAACCCATGGCATCCCTCAAAGCCTTATAGTGTAAGGTACTGTAACACCGAGAGGGGTGACAGTGAAGGCTGGAGTTATAATCGGGGATGTGGCTAGGATAGGAGTCTCAATACTTGACAAAATAGGTGTCTCACCCGCTATAGGAGATGTGTCATCCATGTCGGAGGAAGACATCGGGACCGAAACACCAGTAGAAGTAGAGGGAAAATCCTCTTCATAAGGTTCCCAAACAGGGTTCCAAAATATATCGTGAAGATCATCTTCTCGAGCACGAGAGTTCAATGGTTGGACACTTGGAATAACAGGAAAAGTGTCACCACAAATCGGTGTCTGAGGAGCAGCAGAAGAAGGAGACCCTTGGTCACTAAGGACGGGAGACGAGATCGATGGATCCGCCATGATGATTCGATTCAAAAAATCCTAGACAAGTTAACGAGAAAAGACCCTACTCAAACTAACGCAAACAAGATCTAACAAGGTAAGTGTGAACGTGGCCGAATAAATTTTAAGACACAAGGACATAACTTGACATTTTCATCTTTAAAGAGTCGAGAAAAGGACAAAAAGATGACTCTAGTCGCCTTCGAATGTTTAGTGGGCCTGAAGTGACAAATGCTTAGGTGAGCCTTTTCTTTTAGGGAGTCCGAAAAGGATCAAAAAGTGACTACTCTGGAGAACTAGGCAAAGGGTTTACCAGACAATCCATAAAACTGCATATACACCTTAGCAATCATTTGAAAACCAAGGACTTTCCGTATGGCAGTCAATCTTCCCGAATGTTGTGTTCGGAGCGTTACGGGTTGTAAGGCGGTAGACACAACTTCCTATGGATAAAGGATGATAACAGAGTGGAGTCTCCCCATATACTCGACGGTACGTGGGAGCACAAGTCCGTACTAGACCACAATTGAGTTACAAAAGGAGGAATCACCCAACCTTGAGTTGGAAACAAAAGTGACTAGGTTTAACGACGCCGGAGCACGTCTCTAGCCTAGACCTCTAGAATGTGAACGTTATGTTCCAATGCGTTGTTAGATTCATTTGGTTTATTTTAAATTTGATCTTGTGTTAGGTTTCAGTTTTCAGGTCTTACCGTATGTAATCTCTCAAAATTCCCTAAATGCAATCTATATGCCAAAACATGTCATTTCATTCGATGAATGCTAATTACGAGAGAGTTCAAGAGCTTTCACGCAAACGAAATGATCACAAAACAACAAAGAACTTCCCTAATGCAGTGAATGCAAATTAACAAACTTTTCTTTAAGATCACTAATCACTAATTGAAATGAAAAGTTCTAATTCTCATTAACTAGTTCAAAGCAAAAGAGATTTTTCTTTTTGATGATGGAAAAATGCACTAAACAACTTTGAGAAATGACAACAAACAAATTCTATTCAATACAAGCACATTCAGTTCCTTAAATCACAAATCAAACTTCCAAAAAACAAGAAAGATCCCAAAGACACCAATGAGCCGTGTAATCTAGGCTCAAAGTGAGACGAAGCAGAATTCAAGTGAAGGCAAAGCAAGTCACCCAAATAACGCAAAAAAATGATCCACAACTACCAAACAAGTGCAAGGGAGCAAACAAAGAGTTGACTGGACCAGAAAAAGATCAAAACACTTGAGTAAGGCTCGACACACAAAACCACTAGATGCCTTAGGGCTAGAAATATGAAATCGATAGAAAAAAGCAAACACCCAAAGGGTAACGATCAAAGCCAGTCAAATCACACTCCAACACACTTAAGTAGTCTGAAAAAGGTACCCAGGACGAAAACCAAGCTCAGAAGGTTCACAGCCAAGCAAACTTCAAAAGTTCCCAGGCCTGGCGCGACTGTCAGGCTGCAGCTAGTGCCTTTCAGGGATTGGTGCGGGTTGTAAATGTGCAACTTGTGCCAACTGGCGCAACTGTAACACTATAAACTAGCACCAGCCGAGTTTGCTATGGAAAAATAAAAA
This sequence comes from Pinus taeda, assembly GCA_000404065.3. NCBI lineage: Eukaryota > Viridiplantae > Streptophyta > Pinopsida > Pinales > Pinaceae > Pinus > Pinus taeda. Next base: position 20,939 of record APFE030251454.1, read on the forward strand.
CAAAAGAGCCAAGGCCAAATCAACAATACCTAGGTACATCAAGAGGCAAGAAGAAACACAAGCATTCAACCCAGAAAGCTAATCAAGCAGGAGAAACCAAGAAATAACCAAGAAACAAGGCAAGTTCCAAGCCGTTCAGTTCGTAAACCAAACCGGAGATGGACTGAAGTGGCGTTGATCTACTTTGCTAATGCAGAGCAATAACGTTTCGAAGGTTACCTGGCCGTACTTCAGGCTCCGTCTAAAGTTTACAAATCAAACAACAAGACAAAACAAGCAACAAGGCAAAAAGCCAAGTCCCCAGTGGAGTCACCAAATTGTTGTGGAGGTAAATCCCCTCTGCAGACAGAGGCAATCCCACTAGCCTAAATGGGGTCTAGCAACAATCAAACAATGCTAACACGCAGGTTCCTAATTGCAAATTAAAGACCGATGATGAGGGCCTACCTCGAATCCAATGCTAGATTTGTAGAAGAGTTCGTTCGCTCCCGTTCTTCGCTCCAGCTGGTCACAATCCCTGACCTCGTAACTGGCACCTGCACCTGCCAAAGACGACACAAATACAGCATAAAATCCAAGAGATGCACTATATATCAGTCAAAAGGAATAACTCACCATCATTATAAACAATAAGAGTGGAACCATAATGAAGTCGTCTATATTATTGATAAACAAAGAGAATACAACCATAGTTCTGACGTCAAATCCTCCTTCGTTGGGTGATCAGCAGCACATGCCTTGCAAAGCTTGTGGGGAATGCGGAACAAGCCTCTCTCTCCTTGGTTACTTGGACAAGAATCTCCTCATTTAAGATTTAGCCTTATGGGGGTGAAGAAGGCCTCATGTAGCATGAGCTTAGCAATTCTCAGACTTTGGGACTTAGAATTTGGAGCTTGAAGTGTAGAATTACTAACTAGCTTGTCAAAGGCAAAAGGAAAAGCTTATATAGAGAGAGGAGAAGGAGTTAGGATCATCCACAAGATTCATGGGATTGGTCTTATCATTAACAAGCTTCCATGAAAGGTGGAGAACTACTTCCCTTCTATGGAGATTCGAAGCCCAACTGAACTAACTCAAGATGGAAACAGTTGATGAATAGGTTAGGAAGAACCTTCGCAAGTTGATTTTTTAAAAACTTTACCCAACTGGGCTGGCGTGAGTGCGACTCTGAGACAGAGCGCCAGCTGGTGCGCCCTCTTTGGAGGATTTCCCCCATTGGCGGGAGTGATACACTGTGGAACAGCGCCAATGGAAAAAGGGCTACTTTTATGGGTATTTTGCAGAAGGTGTCTTCAGGGCATATGAAGTACATATTCAAGGGGATACAATGCAAGTTTATTCAAGTTATGTCACTTCTCACAGGTCCTGGAATAAGTCCTCCAATGTGCGGTAGAAGGGGTAACAGGGACAGTGACAAATTACTGTGTAACAAAGACCAAGCTCTAGTTGCTTCTAATAAGAAGAATAATTAGATGAAGAAATTGCTAACTTTGTGAAAAAGATGAAAAGAAGAATAGGTAATTCCATTAATATGTTTTAATTGTGGTGAGATTGGTCACTTTGCAACTAAATTTCCTCATAATAACTCTGACAATGAAGATGAAGCACCCAAGAAATGGTACAAGGGTCAAAGAAGATTCAACAAGCAAGGTAAGAAGAAAGGCTTTAAGAACAACTTTTTCTCCAAAGAAGACAACTCATCATTGTTAGTTTCTATAGCATCGAATGTGTTTTATCGATGAAATTTGGTGAAGAGGCCAGAATACATGAGATATCCTAAACCCATAAATCGTTTATGGAAATTCCACCTAGAGATGGCTTAGTTAGATTATTATCCAGTTTTTTAAATATTTTCTAAGTCTAAACTTAGGGAATATGGTTAATTAATCAGAATTAATTAAGTCAAGGTGTGAATCATATAAAAGATCACACAGATCAACTCCAAGATGATCCTATCTGTTCATTAAGTTTTAATTTTGGCCATTGGTGTTCCAACAATGGATTATAAGAGGAAGTTGATGGGCACTTCGAGAAGATACACTTGAACATCAAAAGTTTGATTTCCTTGGAAAATCAATTTCCAGAGTGGTAGCAGTCAACTGTTGGAGAGGCAAAAGTCAAAGTAGTGAGTGAGGGGCAGGGGCAGTGAGGCTGGAGGAATATTTCCAGATCGAGTGCATTTTCAGAGAGGTAGAATATCCACAGTGAAGTTGACGCAAGGGAAACACAATAGCCTCTAATAGGCTGCTCTATTTGCAAATTCGAGAAGTCGTTCCAGAGTTCTGGTCGCAAAAGAATTTCACAGAGGCCGCAAGGAAATTAGTCAGTAGCAAGCAAAGGAGGAAGCTCAGTGTGAGATCCATGTCGTACAATTTTGTGCCTACATAGAGCCTACACAGAGGATGATGCATTACAAGACGTAGAGGGTTTCAAAGGCGAGTCTTTAGTGCTGAATTTTCCTGTGGGATGAGGACGTTTCTCACTATATTTTTTCCAAAAAAAGATTTTGTAGGATTTCCATATTTCAACATCCAAATTGTACTCAAAATTTCTCACTGCTGCATAATAATAAAACCCTTAGCTGCAGCACCGATTTTCCCAAGTTGGTTATTTTCTGGGGACATTTGTTCGAAAATAACGGTGTCACTTTTTTGGTGTGTGTGTGCTAGAATTTTCTCAGTTTTCAGTGCTATTAGTTTTCAAATATTTTATTTTTAAAGGTTGCAATGTGATTTATTTGATATTTACCATAGTAGATAAATTGTTAAAATAATTAATAATATAGAAAAACAAATTCCAATTGTGGTAATAAGATTCTAGTTTAGGAATTTTCACTATCATCTAAATAAGAAAGTGACAATGACGAAGTAAACAACACAAGAAGAGTACTATTCATGTCTAGGGACAACATGAAGGAAGCACCTGAATATAACACCCTCCTTCCACTTCTACCCAAGTAACCGACCAACCAGGGTAAACATGTGACGAGAGGCTATTATGATGGGATTCAACCTCCTAGTAGGTGACCTTAAGGAAGTGGAATCGACAAGACCACACCATACATACCTTCCACATCAGCTACAAGACTCCCAAGAACCATCATAACCACTTAGGTAACTAACCCTTGAGTCCCATTGAGCTTTTAGACCATTACACTCCCGGACGTTCCCTTGATATGGGCATGCATGCATCTAGATTGCTCTGGACGCTCCCACAACATGGTATGCTAGTGTCCAAGGACTATTTTTCTCAGTGTTGTGCTAGCATCCACGGGATTTTAGCCACTTTTGCAAGTCCAGATCCCAGGTCACTACCCAGAACTAAATGACACATTCATAATAGAAATATAACAAGGGAATGATGATACAAATGCAACTACTTGAACAAGGAATTGACTAGACCCCAACTAGCCATGACAACATTTCGTCAAACATATCACAAATATGTAATCTACAAGTGTAAACAACATATCTAAGCACAGGGTTCTCATACTTATTTGAAAATCACTAGGAAGCATTGTTACCTTATATCGTTAGTTGCATTATCATCTACTAGGTCATAGATACATTGTTCATTCATTTACAAATAAAAACATGAGGATAACATACATCATCACTATCATAATATATGCTTATAACCAGCATCACAACAACAGAAATATCAAGGATATATCAACCATAAAGTCCACATATAAACCAATACATTTATACATAAGATATCAAGGAGAGAACCTCTTGTTAATGAATGCAAAATCCAACTCGAGATGGGACTACCACGTTCCACCCGAATATAGAATGGTTGAGCCAATTCTCTCTTGAGCCATTCACCCCTGTGCCATATTCCAAGCACGGATGTGGGACTAAAACTAAAAGAACCAACCAGGGCATCCTAAGGCTAAATCACCTCACCCTCATCAATAAAACCGGGCTTTACTTTAATCGATCCCGGATCACTAGGCCAACACAATAAACATATAATAACATGATTTACCATGACCTCCACTAAATCACTAGACCAAAACAAGCATGGATGCCACTGTATTTCTCTACCTACACAATGAAAATTCTTTCTATCTCCTAGTCTCTCAAGCTTTACTGCAATCCCCATTGGCACTAGGCCCTAAACAGAGACCCACTCTCCAAGATTTACTACATATCCCATCCCAAGATTGCTATGCCTGGTGGAGAGCACCCACCTCTAGGCTTTACCGTATATCCTGCCATTCACTGGTTGAGGATTCTTAGGCCCACTGAAGCACACAATACCTAGCTTTACCGCAACCCACAATCTGGGGTAACTAGGCCAGTGGCTTTACCGTAATCCATAGTCTGATCTAGGGGTCATTAGGCCACATGTTCTTTATTTCAGAGATCCATCTCACTCAGCTTCAAACCCATTCGACAATCTAGCTCAACTAAAACATGAGAACCCCATCACACCATGGCTTCTGGAAATGGAAAGGCTAGGCTGAAAACATTATCACACCTGGAAAAAACCCATGCAATGACAACAAAGAACCACATGCAATACCATGCATGCCAAATCTTGCAAGGAAATCACATGCAAACCGATACCTATAAATAATCCTGCTATAGCTGCTTGATCCTGCTCTTTCTTGCTTGATTGTTCCTTCCTCTTGCCTTCTTTGCCTTTCTTGATCCAATGCCAAAGTGCTCCAAGAAAAATCTAAGTGTCCAAGAGTGAGAGAGAGAGAGAGAGAATAATGACAGAGCTCCACCAAAACCTGTCAAAAGCTTGCCAAATGATCCTCATAATCCTTTTTATCAATGGGGCCTCTATTTTCTTCAATTTCCATTATTTTCCTTCAATTTCCTCCTCACATGCAACTTGTGTCCTTTCACCTTCTTTTTCTCCTAATTTCCATTATTTTCATAAATAAAATGCCAAAAATGTAGTTTGCCTTTCTAAAGCTTTTGCCAATTTTCTTAGCTATACTAAACCAAATGAACACCCACTAAGATTTTTTTCCCATCATTCAACTTGGAATACATGTCCCATGATTGTGTTATTATATATTTTACATGGATTCTTAATCAAGATTTTTACAGAACCCTCCCCCTTGGGGCAACAACGTCCTCTGTGTTCAATGACACCTATAACCAGAAAAACCACCGAAAACAAAACATACCACCCATGGAGATTTATAACATATCTCATTGCAATATTTATGATGACCATCTGCTAAAACATGACAAACACATTGTTCACTGGAACTTTATACCACAATTCATTACTATATTTACAATAATAACCACATATACATACAACATTTGCTTCACCCAACAAATAATCATATTGTTTATAGAGTTTTATAAATCTTCATTTTTATTTTTAATAATATTATTTTTTCGCTAAATGAATTAATTGATATAATTTTTTTTGGTTATATTGATATATATAATAAAATATTTAATTAAAATAAAATTAATTAACTCAATCATATTTATTTACAATTTGTGTAAAAATTACAATTGAATAATATTCTGATGAACAGAAATGATCATAATTACAGAGTTCACTCCGCCTCCCAAAAAGTGTGTGTAACAAAGCCACATATTTCTGGAATGAAACCTTCGCATGATAAAATCCACAAGCAAACAAATCAAAATTGGAAATGTAGTTTTTGAATATTTCTATGCGACGTCATATATTTTTATGTATACACATGGCAATACAAAATTCATGTCGTCATATATTTAGGATTACATTTAGTATATTTATTTTATATTTATAAATTATTAATACAGTAATTTTATGAAAAATGTTATATCATTTTAAAATAATTTAATTTTTAATAAATTTAAT